>APFE031461562.1:0-16840 GCA_000404065.3 Pinus taeda
CTGCACCCGCTCCCTCTCCTCCTTCACCACCACCTCCTTCTCCTCCACCGCCACCTCCTTTTCCACCACCTCCTCCACCTCTACCTTTGCCAGTTCCACCTCCACCTCCTCCTCCTCCACCTCCACCACCATCACTTACACCCCCTCCCCCTCCTCCTCCTCCTCCACCTCTGCCTTCTCCTCCACAACCTTCTTAGCCTCCACCTCCCCCACCTTCTCCTCTACCACCTCCTCCTTCTCCACCGCTGCTTCCTCCCCCTCCTCCTCCTTCGCCCCCTCTTACTCCTCCATCTATGCCACCTCGTCCTCATCCTCCTCCTCATCCTCCATCTCCACCTCCATCTCCTCCTCCTCCACCTCTTCCTCCTATTCCACCTCCACCTCCACCTCCACCTCCTCTTCCATCACCATGACCACCTCCTCTGCCTATGCCTCCACCGCCAGTCCGAGCACCACCTCCTCCTACTCCTCCACTACCACCACTACCTCCTCCTCCATCGCCACTTCCTTCTACACCTCCACCTGTGCCCCCTCCTCCTCCACCTGCTTCATCACCGCTGCCTCCACCTCGTGAGCCACCCGATCTCTCCTCCTCCTCCTCCTCTTCCACCTAGACCTCCTCTTCCACCTCCTCCTCCACCACCACCTCTTCCGCCTCCACCCCCTTCTCCTCCTCCACCTACTCCGCAAGTCCACCTCCTCCTCCTATAACTCCACCTCCTCCTCCCACTCTTCCTCCCCATCCCCTCCTAAATAAACATAAAAAAAATATCATTTCATTCTCTTTACTTATAATATCAATTGATTTTCACATTTCTTTAAAATAATAATTTCGATGTCAATATATACATAATATTCTAACAAATAATATATATATATCTATCTATATATATAATTGTAATATAAATAATTAATTATGAAAAAACAATTTAATTAATACAATTTTATACTCAATATTTATTCTTAATAAGCATAACTATTTTTAAAATCAACTTATAAAATTATATAAATCCTTTAAAAAAATAAAATAAACAAAATCCACAATTACCATAAACAAATTCGGAAAACCCCAAATATAAATAACCTACAACACAATGAAACTTCAAAATACATCCATTACTCATAACGATAAGCCTAAATACAATGGAATACCTTCACGCATATTCTATGGATTGATGTGGTCTCAAATGGAATAACAAATATCTTCTCGTCATTGGACCAAATAAAATTAAAGTGGCCGAAACACAAGATTACCAAAACAGCACTATGCCTTCATAACCTTAGCCGCTAAGATGTATTTCTAATGTAGCGGCCAAGATATAACCATTCAGCTTTTGCTATTATTTGTGTTTATATTTTAAAAGCAAATTTAATTGGCTGAGTGAATTAATTGTAAAATAAGGTTAAGTGGCCGAAACACAATTACCAAAACAACACTATGGCTTCAATACCTTCGCGACTAAGATGTATTTCTAATGCAGCAGGAACGCTATATAACCATTCAGGTTTCGCTATTATTTGTGTTTATATTTTAAAAGCAAATTTAATTGGCTGAGTGAATTAATTGTAAGTGAGTGTGAGGACACACAAATCTTGAGGACTAAATTACCCATAAACATAAACCCTATCCATAAACGCTGTCCATAAACGTGCAAACAAAATTATCATAAACGCTGTCCATAAACGTGCAAAAAAAATTATCCATAAACGCTACGCTATCCATATTTGCCGGAAAAAATTATAAAGAAGGCTCGAAGAAGAGGAATGGCTTAACTTAAGATAATTCAAAAAATATCCATAAACGCTATTCATAGTTCTGGAAATAAATTATAAATAAGGATTTATTTAAAACAATGCTCAAAGAAGAAAGAGGCGTGGCTAAAGAACGTGAAGATAATTCGAATGCACAGAAATGTCTTCCTTACCTCGAAAAGAAATGGCGTGGACTGGAGCGTGGATCGAACACATAACCTTCATGGCATGGACCCGAGCGTGGATCGAACACATGACCTACATATACAGGAGCGTGGATTTAACACATGACCTTCGGATATTCACTCTGATGCTCAGCTTTCCCTCGACGCCCTCCCAACAAACCTATCTTCCTGAATTATGAAAAAGATACATACAGAGCCAAAAAGATACATATCGCCAAAGAGAGATTGCGATTGCGAAATCCGCATTGAACAATGAAGGAAAACGCTATGAAAAAAATTCTCATTGGTCGAATTCCGCTATCACTTAATCAGTGATTAACGACAATTTGAATTTAAGATCCCTGACACCTTAAGAAAAGCAAAAACTAACTCAATTTTAAAAGCCGAATATTAATTCCATTCTTGAAAGATTTACAAACAAAAGAAAAGTTTAACCGTTCAAATAAAAAAAATAAAGCACACAAAAAAATTTATAAAGTAAAAGATTAAAAGTAAAATTTACAAAGAACCATTCATTGTTTTTAAGAAAATATTGGCAATTTGAAATACTAAAAGTTAATGGTAAAATACAAAGTTAGAAGTAAAACTTTATATTTATAGCATGGCAATAACATTATAAGAGAAAGAATTCACAGAATTACTCACCACCAAAGAAAGTGATTATAATTTTTTTCTCTAAAAAATAAAATTGTCAAAATATAATTTGATGATATGTTGTTTAATAACAAAATTCTTTATTAGAATTCATATGGTTTAATAATATTTTTTAGTAATAAAATAGTTTTTTATTAATAAATAAAGTTATATACACTAACAATTCTTTTTATTAGTAATTAAAAAATAATTAGTTTATAACTTTTTTAAAGAAATTTTAAATGATAAATTCATGTGGTTTAATAATAATTTTCAGTAATAAAATAATTTGTTTTATTAATAAATAAAGTTATATGCATTAACAATTCTTTTTATTAGTAATTAAAAAATAATTAGTTTATAGTTTTTTAAAGAAATTTTAAATGATAGATACTATAAATAATTTACTTATCTCAAAATGAATCTATTTTTTTCAATATTTCTAAGAGCTTTGCAAAACTCTAGTAGTCTCAAAAACTCTAGCTACTTAATCACTAACAGTTTTTTTAAGTACAACCAATCAGTTATTGGATTAAAACAATGAGGGCAATTATAAGGAAACACTAATCGAGTTTCCCAATAATATCTTGATTTGAAAAAAATATATATTAACAGATGTATTTATATATTCATTAATTATAATGAATTTATTATTAGATATTTGTCGATATTGTGCTCTATATTAACCTCCACAAATTGTCTCCCTTATTTAATGTAACATTTGACCACTATGACAAGTATAATATCTGATACAATATGTTTCTCTTAACCAAAAACCATTATGAATGTCAAATCATTGATATGACACATAAACATTAATTTATTGTGATCATTCACACTCTTAGAGAAATACAAACCCTTTAATATTGCAACCTCTAACCACTATTACCATTAAGAAAAACTAACATTGATCACTTGATTATTTTCAAGGGACTAACTGTAAATTAATTAAACCATAGTAAGTTATGATCTTTAACATAATGAATTCTAAAAACTATGACGCATAGTAGCCATTGTAACTCTCGAAATGTTACAACACACATCAATTTTAATATCGAACACATTAACTATAACATTAAAGTTATAGCTTCTATGTACTTAAAGTGGTCTAGCATAGTCAGGATAAAGATGAATGAAGTGTAATTCCAAATTAATTCCCATAAAAAAGGAATATAAGAAATGTTGAGAATTTTGGAGATAATATTTTGATTATTGATATTGACCCAGAAAGCACTTTTCACGACTCAAGATCATTAGAGTCAACATATGGTAATGATCTTGACTAGTAATGATGGTGTATATTTTGTAGACCTTTTAAAGTCTTAATGTTAGTGTGTGAATTTCATTTTAGTTATTATTTCTTGATGCTCTAATTTTATAAATAATTATACTTTTTTTCTATTTTATCCTTCCTTGCATTAAAAAATATTCTCTATTTGGTTTCTATTTATTTATCTTTATGTTATTGGGTTAAATATATATTGTTAAAATAAGTCTTTTATATCTTACTTTCTTTTTCTTATTTCTAATTTTTTTCCTACTGAGCAGTAAATTAAATGTTGAGTTTTGAGTCAAATCTAAGACTAAGGCTTGCTCTTCTACTACTTTTGTTGATACGTCAACTATTAGGGATATATATTCGAAACACATTACATAAAACATGTAAGCAATCTCATTTTTTTTATTTAGCAATGACATTCAAAGGAAGCAAAACACAACAAAAAGGGATGATAGTATAAAAAGTACTTACATAAAACATGTATGCCATGTCATTTATTTATTTAGCAATGACATTCAAAGGAAGCAAATCACAATGGAATAGAATGATAGTATAAATATTTCTTCTCCTTTAACCTTGTTAGATTCAACAATAGTGTTATGTTTTTTTGTTATTTTTTCACAATTCTGTAGCATAATGTTAACAATTAACTTTTCAGATATGCATGATATCTATTATGCCATTCAAAATAAAATGTTAAAATCGAAATAAGAATTTACATTCTGATTTTTAAATTAATAAATATATTAAAGAAAACTCATTAAAATAAATCCCCATTCAAAAGGATAGGATACCATTGTCATTTTGGATGAATAAGGAGAGTCTCTAACATTAAACTCACTGTGCTAGAAGAAATTGCTCAAATTACCGTGATGACAAAAATATACAACTGAGAAAAACACATTGGTGGCATGTTGAATATGAATCCGTATGGATGTAAAAATTAAAATAACTCCATTTTGTTCCCCTCTTTAGTAATTTGGTTAGCCTTGAAGCAAAATTCACCAGTTAGCCCACAAGAAATCTTCAGAAATCTTCCAACAAATAGAGGGTACCTCAACACGTACAAAAAATGTTTCATCCCTCATTGCACATTCAATTGTCCCTCAAAATATATAAATTTTGGTATGTCTACTCTTTATATGTAGACCGGGAAGATGTTCTCTATCAACCTACAACTCACCAAATGTTTACAGAATCAGTTTATAATCTAACATAATATTCCCAGTTTTACCACCAGCTTGAGAAGAAGAAGCAGATATACTTTTACTGCTTTCATATGTTTAAGAGGAAGAAGAAAGGGAAGCATAATTTTACAACGCCATTTATATTTGACCTATCAGTAACTATGACATAATCTCCTAATAATATGAAAGAAAATATTCACAGATCTCCTAAGAATCTCAAAGAAAATATTCATGGAGTTAAAAAAAAAGGTGAAGTAAACATCTACAATCAATGGGAATGAAATCTTGGCACGTATTCAACTTGAAGACCCACAACAAAAATAGAATCTACACTAAATTGCATGAATTTTCTTTAGCATACCATAGAAAAGCCTAGAAAATGTCGATAACTTCTAGCATAATCTATTGAGCCTGACGTCTTACAGTTTCTTGGACATGGAACAAATGTATTCATTGAAAGAATAACATAGAAAATGATGGTAGTTCAACAAATACAAGAACATAAGAAATCAACTCCACACAAACATGACATAGAAAATGGAAGTTCATCATAGGCATAGGACCAAGGATAGTAAACTAAACCCAACAGGAGAAAAATCATGTTTTGATCATTGACTTCACTTTTGATTCACCCCTTGTTACTACAATAACAATTATAGAATAAAATTACGGTCAAGATAAAATGCGATGTAGCTATACTTAGGAAGTTGTATCGAAACATTCTAGGTTGGATGACATATTAATGGAAATGCCAATGAAAATCAATTTAGGAGTATAGGTTACTTCAACCTCACCATTAAATAATCAACAAGTTCATTGTGTATAGTAAAATACACTTAGTACTCCGTCTATGATATAAATAAGAATAGTAAAACATACCTCGTGAGAAACCCAACCATATCACGCTTCAGGCAAACATATATTTAAAACCGTAGAAATATTTGTGAGAGCAACCAAGAAAATATAAAAAAGAAATGAAGTTCGATCATAACAAGATTCAACAGAAAAAACAACAAGAAATGGAGATTTGGTTTCAATGTTAGAACTAAGAAATAAAACAACTTAATATAAACATTAGAATAAGAAATAATGATCCACCTTTTCTTGTCCAACAATTAGTACATAAGTCGGTTGACCACAATGAGAAACACAATTCTTAACTAAATGGATTGGAAGACAAAGTGATAGCTCAAGAAATTAATAACTATCCATTATAATTCAAAAGTCTCACCAACAATTTTCCCAAACAAAGAAAGAATTAGAAAAGTCATTAGATCATGCAAATACACTTAGCATAGCTCTTAAAAATTGGCAAACATATTTAACATCCACATGCAATTCGATAAAAAATTAAAGAATTTCTAATTTTAGAATTATACCCTCGAAGAGTAACCCTATATTTCCCTCCCATTCTCTCTCTCTCTCTCTCTTCCACTCGCACTCCCTCTCTCCCACCCTCTTTATCCATCCCCTTGTGTGCTACTCTCTTTATCTCACTCACTCTACTCCCCATTATCTCTTTACCCGTTTACCTCACGCTATACCACCCTCTCCATTTCCTTCTCCCCCAATCCCCCTCTCTCACCCTCCCCCTCTCCCAATCACTCACTACCTACATCTATCCATCAAATTAGCTCTCTCTCTCTCCCCCTCCCTATCTCCCTCTCTCTCTCTACTCTCTTGTTCCCTTCTCCATTTCGCAGCCTCTCTCTCTCCACCTCTCTATTCTCTTACATGCTAAACCTACCTCTACATCCCTCTCTTTCCCTCTCCGTTTATCTCACCCTTTTTATCCCTCCCTCACCCTCCCCCCACATCTCTCGCTATCTCTCTCTCTCTTTCCCTCCCTCTCTCTCTCTCCTTCTCCCTCTCTCTCTTTAACTCCCTCCCTCGCTTGCTCTCTCCCTTCTTATACTATCCTATTACCCTATCCCTCTCCAACACTAAGTCTATCACTCTCTCTTCCCTTACATTGTTCCCCTCCCTCTACCTCCCTTTCTTTCTCCCTCTCCCTCCATCCTACTCCCTCCCTTCCCCATATGTTTCTGCTTCTTGGACTTACATTTCCGATGTTCTGATAAAATTATAAATAGTTGGAACCTTTACTGATTACATAACGACTAGGTGAATTTGAATGTTATTTAGGACACTCTATACTACTTCATTTTGTCACATCCTGTAATACTTTATTCAAATTTTTTTACCGTCTGTTTTTCTTACTATTAAATATGAATTTTATGGCTTCTACTTTTTGTGTTATGGAAACACTTCTTCTTACTTTAAAGAATTTATGAAAACGTTCCAATTCACATCATCAAAGTAGTGATATTGGAGTATTCCACAATAGATATAATATATTAATCTATTACAACATTTATGATAAAGCAAATGTCATTCTCCATGTCTTGGTCCATTCCTTGGGAAAATGCTGCCAACCCCATAGTTTTCGAAGTGATTTACAATCATATCATTTATATGTCCATGATAGTACTTATTCTAGTACCCATTTGGAGGCATGAGCTTCTCCTACTATTGGTGCAAACATAAGAAGAGTTTCATCTACAAATTGTTGATAAAATGCAATTTGATCAACCCCGTGAAGTTACATACCCCTAGTTTTGTTTGAGGGTACCACAACCTTAATAGCTCAACTCATTCCTTTTTCCATTAGAAAGAAGAAGTAGGATAATAGGTCCCCTTGTCTAATTCCACAAGGTGGACTAAATGTTGAGGAGGGTGGTCCATCTATGAGAATCAAGAAGAAGGCCTTGGAAATAAGAGAGATAATCTAATTTTTCTATTTGTCAGAAAACCCAAAGGTGAAAAGGATGTGATAGATGTATTGCTAGTTGAGTCTACCAAAATAATTGGGCATGTCAATCTTAATGACCATACCCAAATTTTGAAATCTTTATAGATTGAATCAATTCATGGGCCAAAATGATGCTATAAAAGATTTTTCCACCTTCACCATAAATAGATTTCTCCTAGAAGATGAGATTTCTCATGTCTTCCTTAGGAATTTGTGTGAAGTAGGCAACATTATGTTTGTGAGTATTCGGGATGTTATGCAAAATCCCAAACAAATTCCCAAACATGTGACTTAATGATGGCCTAATATGATTGAAAGATGTCTAAGGCAAAGCCATCTCGAATAGGTGTTTTTCTTTGAACATTTAAATTGCTACTAGTTCGATGTAATCAAACTGGGGATGTTCTATGTAATTCTTTCAATGGAATCCCTTAAATACCTTTTTTTTTTAGTGAGAAAAATATTAGTAGTAATTTTTCAATTCCTTTTCAATGTTAGCATCTCACTATAACTTAAAGCCCTAATTGTGTTTTAGGGCTGAAATTGTGTTATGATGTTGATGTTAAAACATGGATAAATGGAATAATTGAATGTTCTTCTCTCCTTCATTTAGCCATCAATATTTTAGTTATTTTGCATAACATCCCCAATACTCACAAACAAAATACCACCTAATTCACATGTATTTCTAAGGAAGACATGTCAAAGAATGTAAAATCTCATCTTCTAGGAGAAATCTAGTTATGGTGAAGGTGGAAAAACTCTTTATAACATCCTTTTGGCCCATGAATTAATTTGACCTATAAAGATTTCAAAATTTGGGTATGGTCATTAAGCTTTACATGCCCAATTACTTTGCTATAACCAACTAGCAATACATCTATCACATCTGTTTCACCTTTGGGTTTTCTGACAAATAGATAAATTAGATTATCTCTTTTATTTCCAAAGCCTTCTTCTTGATTCTCATAAGTGGACCACCCTCGTCAACATTTAGTCCACCTTGTGGAATTAGACAAGGGGACTCATTATCCTACTTATTCTTACTAATGGGAAAAAGGAATGAGTTGAGCTATTAAGGCTATGGCACCCTCAAACAAAACTAGGGGTATGGAACTTCACGGGGATGATCAAATTGCATTTTATCAACAATTTGTAGATGAAACTCTTCTTATGTTTGCACCAATAGTAGGAGAAGCTCATGCCTCCAAATAGGTACTAGAATACCTTATGGTAGCTTTGGGAACAAGTATAATTCATGTAAACTACATATATTCTTCTTCAATGCTCCTATTGCTATTCAATTACATATTTCCAAAATTCTTGGATATCAATGGAGTTACCTTCAGTCTAAATACATGGGTTCTCTATGTGTTACAAAGGCCCTTTGGGGTGCCTTGTGGGAGTATCTTTACCTTTACTTCTCCAGTTTCTTTTGCATGATTGTTGTTATGGTCACAAAAGGATTGTAAGCTAAATTAGTGATATTATAGTTATAATCAAAGTTATGAAGCTAATGAAGCTAATGAAGCTTTGAGATAAGGAGCATTATTTTTCCATTTAAAGCATTGAGAATGTATTAGTTGAAGCATGAAAAACTATATTAGATAAAGCTATTTATTAACACATAAAAATCTTTATATTTTGATAAGCTATACATTCACTGTAATAAATGACAATAATTTGCTCAAAAAAATATTATAACCAATTGGAAATAACTAAATAATAGGCAAGAAACAATTACTACAATGACTATTCCTTGTCAAAATATGTAAAATTTTAAATATAATTTATATGTATATCTTAATAATATAAAATTTAAAATTAAAAGAATAAAAATAAAATAAATAATGATAACAAAAAACAAACTTGAGATAAATTATTTAATTGATGTGGATTTTACTCTTTTAGAATTAAAAGGACAAAATTTTCAGCATTGTTAGTTATATATATAATATTGAATATGTATATTATTCACACAAGTGATTAATATATTTAATATAGAGCCTAAAAATTTAACGTGTTCCTTACTCTGTTACATTAATTTTTAATAACTAACATGCAAAATTGTTAATCTCAAATGGATAGTTAAGTTATCAATATCAAAAATATGGTTAACAAAATTTAGTGTTCTAATATTAAATTGATGGTTAACGAATTTTACTATATTTGTAATTAGAATATTTCTAATTTGCATTTAAATTAATAAATTTTGCTACATATATATAATGCCAAATTTATAATATAGTTAACAGACTTTAAAAAATCTGAATTCAATTCTACATCGCCCAACAACGCCACTCCGAATTTGAAAATGGGTATTTGCCAGCTCAGGAGTGTGGAGACCACAGAGAAAGCATTTTAAAACGGAAAACATGGCGGAGATTATGCGATGGTAGGTGCATAAAATGGCCATGATGTGTTCTGGGAAATATTAAATTGAAAAAAGCATAGCCATTGTGGAGACGAGGAAATAAATAAGGATTGAGCTTTCCATGCTTTCCATGCATGGAGAGAGTGAATCAAACCGCTCGTTGGTGCACAGCTGAGCGAGAGCTGATGCCTAACTTTTTGGCATCTTGCCAGAGAATGCAAACGCATCCATACCCCGTGTAACGCCCTGCGGTTATGTAGCCAGGCGCGCACTCTCCTCACTTAGAAAAATCGACTAAGGCATGGAACCATCGTTTATATGCGAGCTAGGCATGGATGAGCGATGGGCGAGCCGACTTGACATAGGGGTGTCACACATCGGTTGAGGGCGTCGGCACATGAATAAAAAATGGCGTTGGTGGGTCGACCGAGGGGAGGTCCCCACACATGGTGAGCGTATAAGCGTTTCGTGGAGCGCTCATTTGGAAGAATCATCGAATCATCACAAGTATTCATCACACAAAGGAGAAGTGCGCACTTGGTAGCCGCAACAAGGCGTATAGGAGATGCACCCACCTGTCGGGCAAAGGCACACGGAGAAACGGTGAAGGCGCGGTTGAGAATCGGTTGAGGGTGCAGGTGAACCGCCCGCCGGGTAATCGTTCAGGGTGAGGGCGAGGGTGAACCGCCCGACTGCCGGTTGACACATCGTTTGTTGTTTGTGCAGGTGTGCACAGGTGCGCCCGCCCGTTCTGGCACAGTTGTGCTATTTGGTTGTATATTGAGTGAGATTTGTGGTGTGACTACCGTGCGCTCTTGCACCGGAGGGCGCCCTTGCACAGGCGGGTGCCCAACCTCATTTATGAACGCCGACGGAGCGACACTCCCGACCATTGTACTATTTCGCATATATAATAAAAAAAATCTCTTTCATATTGTTGGTGTTCTTGTTGTCATTTATCATGTCATTTATTATGGTTTCCACACATTATAAAGTATTTCATGTTTGATATAAATGATTGAAGTCGTAGTTCATAAAGTAACATAATAATGGAAAATGTTGGTTACTTAGGCGGTGCCGCACCCGACCAATTAAAGGAAAAAAGAATTGGGGGCATGACAGGTGGTATCAGAGCCAGTTCACAGATGGTGAAGCCGTTGCTTGATGATGAACGCAGTGAACGGGTATGTATGCAAGGACAAGTTATGGAGAAATCATGGATGAACAGTCGGGGTTTCATGGACTTGATGGTCCGTGGCAAGACCATTCCAACTCTTGTGGACACAGGGGCCACTCATAACTTTATGATGACATGGTTGGCAAGAGAGGTCAGATTGATGATCCTCCCATCGAACATGGAGGTCAAGGAAGTGAACTCTAGAGCTAAGGTGGCGGGTTTGGCACACGAAGTGCCTGTGCAGATAAAAGACTCGACATGTCAGTTGGACTTCACGGTGATGGATATGAACGAATTTGATATCATACTTGGACAGGATATCTTGAAGGGAAATAGGGCTATTGTTTTCCCCTTCTATGATGAGGTGGTGCTGGTTGGACAGACACAAAATTGGACTTTTCCCACTCACAAGAAAAGGAGGGAAGTTAACGTAAAGCATGTTTCTACACTTAGTTTGGAGAAGGATATGAAGGAGTCAGATATGGAGACATATGCGGTGATGTTCAAGGGAGTCGAAGGTGATGGAGTGGGGACGCCTATTCCAGCTGAGATTTCTGATGTGCTAACTGAGTATGTGGATTTGATGCCTGATGAGCTACCGAAGAAGCTTCCACCAAGGCGTGCAGTGGACCATAACATTGGGCTTGAGCCAGGGAAGCAACCCCTGGCAAGAGCACCTTATCGTTTATCAGGGCTTGAGTTGCAGGAATTGAAATGACAGCTAAAGGAGTTAGCTAATGCAGGTTTCATTAGACCTTCAAGGTCCCCTTATGGAGCTCCAGTATTGTTCCAGCGGAAGAAAGATTCGAATGAGCTATGGATGTGTTGTGACTACCATGCATTGAACAAGCAGATGGTGAGAAACATGTATCCTTTGCCATTGGCTGCTTACTGCTTTGACAAGCTTGCGAAAGCTCAAGTGTTTTCCAAGCTGGACTTGAGGCATGGGTATTATCAGGTGTGGATAGTTGAAGGAGAGGAGAAGAAGACCGTGATAGTAACAAGGTATGGTAGCTTTGAGTTCCTTGTTATGCCATTTGGGTTGTGCAACGAACCTGCTATGTTTTTCACTTTGATGAATGATGTTCTACGACCATACTTGGACTCATTCGTAGTAGTATACTTGGATGATATAGTGGTGTACAGTGATAACATGGAGGATGATAAGAAGCACTTGGTGATGGTGTTCGAGGCACTGAGGGAAAATCAGTTGTTCTTGAAAAAGTCTAAGTGTGTGTTCGCTGAGACCGAGATTCCGTTCCTTAGACAGATTGTTGGTCAGGGGTACATACGGATAGAGCCGAGCAGAGTAAAGGCGATTGAGGACTGGGTTGAATCGAAGAATTTCCATGAGATGAGGGTGTTCTTGGGCATGACCAACTACCAATGGAAGTTTGTAGAAGGTTACTCCAAGGTGACATCGACACTGACGGAATTATTGAAGAAAGACAAGAGGTGGCGTTGGACGGATAAATGTCAAAAGGAATTTGATGACTTGAAGAGGAGGATGTTTACAACACTGATACTGAAGTTTCCTGACTTCGGGAGACAATTTGAGGTACACTCTGATGCTTCATATTTTGCCATAGGAGGGGTTCTTATGCACGATGGGCATCCGGTGGCGTATGAAAGTTGGAAGTTGCAGGATAGAGAACGGAGGTATCTGGTTCATGAGAAGGAAATGACTGCGATCATCCACTATCTTCATGTGTGGAGGCATTACCTAATGGGGAAGCCATTTTTGGTCAAGACTGACAACGTTGCAGCAAGTTATTATGCATCACAACTGAAGCTTTCTACGAAGCAAGCTCGTTGGCAGGACTTCTTGGCAGAATTCGACATGTCTATTGAGTATAAGCCGGGTAGACACAATGCGCTAGAAGATGCCCTTAGTAGGAAGGGACAACTTGCAGCATTGGAGGGTGAAGACCGGGCAACAAGGAGTAGAAGTCAGGTTCAGATGTCAGAAGAGATGCAAAAAAAACTCAAGGAAAGTGTTGAAACCAATAATTTGGTGCAGAATATAGTGAAGCAGATAAAGGAAGGGAAGACACGAAAGTTATTTCTACGGGACGGGTACTTGTTCTTCAAAAACCAACTCTATGTTCCAAATTCATATGGTTTCAGGAGGCACCTTTTGAAGGAGTGCCACGATTCTCTGTGGGTTGGCCACTGAGGGCAGCATCGATCTTTGGCATTGTTGGAGAGAGGATTCTTTTGGGAGAAGATGCGAGAGGATGTGGAGGAGTATGTACATACGTGCATCATTTGTCAGCAGGGAAAATCAGATACTCAAAGGCAAGGAGGATTGTTTCAGCCTTTATCGATTCCAGAGAGGCCATGGGTGAGTCTCTTGATGGACTTCATCACTCAGCTACCACAGGTTCAGGGGTATAATGGGATTATGGTCGTGGTTGATCATTTTTCCAAGTATGCTGTCTTTGTTCCTACAAAGATGCCTTGTGGAGCCAAGCGGACTGCGGAGTTGTTCTTTAAGAACATATTGAAGTATTCGGGGATGCCATTGAGCATTGTGTCAGATAGAGATCCACATTTTACAGGGAGATTTTGGACCACATTGTTCAAGTTAGTTGGGACAGAGTTTTTGATGAGTTCGAGTTACCATCCGCAGATAGATGGGAAGACCGAGAGGATCAACACATTGCTGGAGGACTACTTGCAACATTATGTGACGACTCATCAGAAGGATTGGCCTGAACTCTTGGATATTGCACAGTTTAGCTACAATGTTCAAAAGAGTTCTGCGACATGGTACAATCCATTTGAGTTGGTGAATGGATAGATGTCGGTTGCAACGCACATCGTTGTGATAGGACGTTTTTTGAGGAGTCCTCATGAGAAGAAGTTCATGAAGGCTTGGGAGGAAACATTGGAGTTGGCATGGTTGTGCTTGCATGATGCAACAAGGAGGATGAAGAAGTATGCTGATAGGGAGAATATGTATTTACTAGCCCAATGGTTTCCATTCCAATGGAAGGTGCAAATGTTGTACTAGGAGTCCAATGGTTACAATCCTTGGGTACAATAGCTTTTAATTTTCAAGAAATTTTCATGAAATTTTCTATGGAAGGAAAGGGTGTTGAATTAAGGGGTATTGCAGGGAAACCGGGAAAGATAATCAGCTCTAACGGTATGAAAAAGATTCTAAAAAAGGAACAAAGGGGTGTAATTTCACAATTATGTTCCCTAGATGTTTCCACTTTGGAATCATCTATTTCTCTAGATCTCCAAAAAGTCTTGAACAATCATTCCAAGGTATTTAATACTCCCAAATGTCTCCCACCTATTCGTGATCATGATCATGCTATTCATCTTATTCCAGGAAGTGTTCCTCCAAACATCAAGCCGTATAGATATCCCTATGCCCAAAAGAAACGTATGGTTGTAGAAATGCTAGAGGCTGGTATAATTCAACCGAGTCAAAGTTCTTTCTCTACTCCAGTAGTATTAGTGTACAAGAAGGATGGATCATGGCACACGTGTCCGGATTATAGGGAGCTCAACAAGATAACTATTAAAGATAAGTTTCCCATTCCTGTCATTGATGAATTATTGGATGAATTGCATGGATCAATTTACTTCACCAAGTTGGATCTTCGTTTAGGATATCATCAAATCAGAATGAAGACTAAAGACATTCCAAAAACAACATTTAGAACTCATGAGGGTCATTATGAGTTTTTGGTCATGCCTTTTGGCCTTACCAATGTACCTTCAACATTTCAAGGTTTGATGAATTCAATTTTCAAACCATTCCTTAGAAAATTTGTGTTAGTATTTTTTGATGATATACTAATCTACAGCAAGTCTTGGAAGGATCATGTTGAACACGTTGACAGGGTGCTACAGCTATTGAAGGAGAAAAAATTATATGCAAAAAGATCCAAATGTTTCTTTGGAGTCCAGGAGGTGGAATATTTGGGTCATATTGTATCTCATGAAGGAGTTAAGGTAGACCCCAGCAAAATTAAAGCCATTAAGGAATGGAAAATCCCCACATCCATAAAGCATCTGCGAGGATTTCTTGGGTTGACAGGGTATTGTCGCAAGTTTGTTAAGAATTATGGGAGAATTGCAGCATCTCTAACAACATTATTGAAGAAAGATGCATTTTCATGGACTTCAGAAGCAACAAAGGCCTTCAAACATCTTAAAGAGGCAATGTGCGAAGCACCGGTCTTAGCTACACCGGACTTCACAAAAACCTTTATTGTGGAATGTGATGCTTCAGGAAATCAAATTGGTATTGTTTTAATTCAAGATGAAAGACCCGTTGCTTTTGAAAGTTTTCCAATCAAGGGAAAGTTTTTACACAAAGCTATTTATGAGAAGGAAATGTTGGCAATACTCCATGGACTTAAGAAATGGCGACCCTACCTAATGGGAAGACACTTCAAGGTAAAAATGGATCATGATAGCCTTAAATACTTTTTAGAACAAAGATTATCCTCTGAAGAGCAACAAAAGTGGGTCACAAAGATGTTGGGTTATGACTTTGAAATCATCTACAAATAAGGGAAGCAAAATGTGGTGGCAGATGCACTCTCAAGAAAGGATGAGGATGTGGAAGCATTGTTGTGCGCCATTTCTATTATCCAACCAGATTGGATAAACGAAGCAAGGGAGGAATGGAAGAATGACGAAGAAGTGTGGGCACTTATTCGAAAGTTACAACAAGATTCTAGTACGTCTGATACATTTAGCCGGAAAAATTATTCTTTATGGTACAAATATCGCTTATACCTCTATAAGAATTCCCAACTAAAACAAAATATTCTTATGGAATTGCACACTTCTCCCTTAGGAGGGCACTCAGGATTTCTAAAAACTTACCACAAGGTTAAGAAGGAATTTTTTCGGGATGGCCTTAAATTGGATATTCAGAAATTTGTTGCGGGACTTTTGGTTTGCCAACAAAATAAAGTTGAAACAATTAAGAGACTGGGTCTATTACAACCTTTATCCATTCCAAGCCAACATTGGGAGGAGGTTTCAATGGATTTTATCACAAGTTTACCCATGTTTGAGGGAAAGAGTGTCATCATGGTGGTAGTTGATAGACTTACTAAGTATGCACACTTTTGTCCATTATCACATCCATTTAAAGCCAATACAATATCTACTGCATTTATGGAAACACTTCAAAATCTACATGGAAACCCAAAGATTATTAAGATTATTGTAAGTGAAAAAGAACCCATTTTTACTAGAAATTTTTTGACATAATTATTTTCTTGTCTTGGTACTCAGTTAGCTCATAGCTCATCTTATCATCCTCAATCTGATGGGAAAACTAAAATAGTAAACAAATGTTTGGAAGGATATGTTTGTTGCTTTGTATTTGATAAGGAGACACAATGGGTCTAATGGTTGCCTCTGACTGAATGGCGGTATAACACTTCCTTCCATACTGCAACAAA
>APFE031461564.1:0-26452 GCA_000404065.3 Pinus taeda
AGTCAGCTTCACTTCGAACTTCTCCATGCAAGTTTAAAGGGCCACTAGGGCCAATTGGGGAAAGTACTGCATAAGGTACAATTTCACTGTTTAGTGCTTGGGAAAGAGCATGTTTAGCTAATTCCTATCTTCCAATTCTGTATTTAGAGTCAAATCTATCTTTCGAGACATTCATATTCTTGTATTAGCCTTTGTAGCATTTTAATACAAGAGGACAAGCCTAGTTTGAGAGGCTTGGTCCAGCAGATGTAGCCTAGAAGGGGAGAACTGCTTCATCATTTTGATGTCTTTATTTGCTGAAGATGATATGTTAAACAAAACTGATATAAAGTGTTAAACAACAAATATACATAACTTGCACACACACATAATCACCTATTCAGCTACAGAAAATTATTTGTCTTATTCCGAAAGACATCAAACTTCAAGTATGTGTATGTCAAAGACTTCTAAGTGTTTACTTTGTTATTTCTTTAGGCAGAGCCCGTAGAGGGCCAAGTAGCCTTTGGAACTCATCCTCTCTTTAGAGGTGACATGTTCGGTGAATGCCCCTACATTCTATCTTTGTATAAGAAATAAGAAGTTTTCACCTTTTTAGAGGTCACTTGGAGTGTATAACTCACATTTGAAATTATGAAAAATGGATACCTTGCACCCTTAAACAAGTACATTCCATTTTCAGATCAATAAGTGACACATTACATATAAATCGCAAGGCATCGATAATTAATATTTACTAAATGCGTGCACATTTACGCGACTTTGAGTTCATTCTAGAAACCCAACCAAAGTCCTTAGTTACATTGAAATATATTTTGAAATATTTTAATATAAAAATCCAACTACTCTAAACTCATTGTTTATTTAATTTATTTAAATACATTATAGATGCTTGAACATTTACGTGGTCAACATTTTGATAAATTAAAATTTGATTCACACTGTTTTAATATGATATTAAAAATACAATATAGTATTTTTTTTAATTGTGTGTATATTTTTAGCCTTATTTATGGTGGGTTATATTGTAATGGTTTTTAGCCAAAAGTTATTAGTTTATTGTTCTATAATTGAGTGTGTAAATATTTTTAGCTTTGTTTGTTTATGGCTGATTATATTGTAATTGCTTTCTAGTTTAAAATGTTATTGATTTATTGTTATATAAAAAAATGGTACAATTTCATAAAGTTTTAAAAAATTAAGATGTTTTTTTTTTTAAAATTAAAATTATTTATGAAATTCAAAAACTTTACTTTTTTATTGGTATAAATTGTGGATGAGATAATTTTTATGGCCTTCAATTTATAATGGTTAAAAATAAAAAATATGTTAAGAAATATAAATTCTTAAAAAACTATTTATTTGCCAAATATACTCATCTAGTATGAAATTATAGTATGGATTAAAGAATTGTATCAACCTGCCAACTCCATCTTTCTGATTGCGGGCAACTTGGGCACTTGGGCCCCTAGCAAGGCAACAAATATGTGGCCTGCCAGTGGGCATTAAATGAGTGGGGCTGTATATGCCCACTTTTGAATAAGTGGCCTCCCAAAATCCAACAACCAACATATACAACCCCCCTCATTTAATACTTATTAACAAACTACTTATTTTCAGCACTCTCACAAGCTCTACCTTAATTCACTTAAATTTACTTTATGATTATCCACCTCTAATAATGTTATTAAACATCACATTAACAAAATATACATAAGCTTTCTCATTTGATTAAAAGGTAAATATACATATCAATGATTTGTTATATGTTTATGCTTTGCAACAAAAAAAATTCACATTTATATTTATGTTGTAAGGCGTTCCGCTCTGAAATCAACTCCCTTAAGTGCCACCTTGCACCATTATGCACTTTCAGATTTAATGTTAGAGGATTAAAAAAAATCAACCATTGAATTAATAATTAGTTAATAATTAATAATAATTTTAAGTTAATAATCAATTAATAGTTAGTAATAATTAACTGAAAATTTAACTACTCAAAACTCATTTTAAGGATTTTCCTTCAGTGCCTTAATATGGAGAGAGAGAGAGATAACATAAATCAGAAAAGAAAAAAACAATGAAGGCGGTTCTGTTGTCGGTATTCTGGAAAAAGGCAGAAGTATCCAGTGAAGTAGATTCTGTTGCAGGTATTCTGGAAAAGGCAGAATACTTTTGTTACTCTGGATTTGATTCAGGTTCTATGGCTGATATTCTGGAAAAGGGATTCAGATTCTGTAGTTCGTATTTTGGAAAAGACAGAGTACTTCTAGTATGCAGTGGATTTGATTCAGGTTCTGTGGCCTGTTAGCCTCCTACTCATAGCAGGTATTCATCTTTCATGATCGATATGTTTACAGGCCAAATATGTCATACTTTGCATGCCGCAATGTTCCATATTTGGTACTGAGGCAAGGAGGGCACAAACCTTGTCTGCAAGCATTTGGGACAGACCAGTGTGATGACCGAGACCCAAACGAGAGGAAGCACAAGAGTTCAATCTTCAATTAGTGGTACTTTGGAATGTCCAGTGGTTTGGTTGTGTCTATATTTGTGCTCATGTACATTCAAGAAGAATGTTGAATGGGGTTTGGGGTTTTGTATCCCAACCTTGGCAATGGCAATAGCAATCTCTGTTTTCATGTGTGGGACAAGATTGTACCCAATTGAAAAAACCATGTGTTCAGAAGGATAGTTTTTGTGAAGGAGCTGGAAAAGATTTGGATTTCTACAAGGATAACCAAGCTGTGGGAGAAGAACAAAATAATTACAAGAAACCGCATTGTGAGGGAAGCCATGGGGAGGGAGAAGATGAAGATGAAGAAGAAGATGGAAATGAAGACACATTTATTAATCATATTAGTGCTCTGTCGAGGCTGAAGCCTATGCGAAAGAGGCGATTTCCCTGGACTGACAGATCTTTGATTACTAGCTATGCAAGATAGGAAGCATCCTTGGGGGCTCGATTTCATAGTGTTGATTGGGTTGCAATGGGTGATGGGAAAGGAAGAGTGACTGTTGTGCAACTTATATCTAGTAATCTTAATCATGAAAACCTATGCTCTTTTACTTGGTCTGCTAAAAGAGAGAGGCAACTTCTTGGGATTTACTGGTGCAAGTCCTTAGCGCATAGATCCAAAAGGAGGATTAAAATTGTGGAGGTTGGAGTACATCTTTAGAGAAGTCAGTGAATCTAAAATGGTTGGAGGGGATCCTCCAAAAGAGTATCAGGCATCTTTAGTTGCTGATTTCACATCAGCATTCTTGGCACGCATTGTATGTATTGATGTGAGCCTTGTGGATCAGCTACTTGTTTGTGGTGATCAGCGGGGCAATATTGTTGCTTTTGAATTTCCAGTGAGATTGATCGATCTTGAAAATGCAATTATGCCAGAAAAGTTTCAAACATTTTGCTCATTTAAAGGAGCCCATGGTATCTCAAGTGTGGTTAGCATTTCAGTTGCAAGATCAAATGGAAACCAAATCTGTATATGTTCGACAGGGAAGGATGGATGCTTCTGTGACTTTATTTTGATAAAGGTGCCATTGGAGACTACTCAAATAAATTGATTTTTGCTGGAATAAAAAATGTCCCAGAAATTACTATGGTGGAAACTGTGTCTGATTGTAAAAACTTCAGGAGAGATGGGATTCATAGGAGGTTTGCAGCAGGTTTTACGACAGTAGACTTTATTTTATGGGACTTGACAAATGATTTTGAGCTTTTACGAGTTTCGTGTGGGGGATGGCGAAGGCCTCATTCATATTTCCTTGGTTTGATTCCAGAGATTCAAAAATTGCTTTGCCTATTTAAATGACCATACCATTTATGTCGTTAGAAATTGGGTGCCAGATGATCAAATAAAAGTGTTTCCTCAAGTTCTACACACATAATTCCATGGGAGGGAGATTCATTCTGTCCATTTTATTCCTTTTCCAAATAGCTTGATTTTGGGTCAGGGCATTCAAAGTTATCCGAAAATAAGTTGGATTGCCACTGGAAGTGAAGATGGAATTGTGCGCATAACAAGGTATTCCTCAAAGCAGATGGACAAACTCAATTTATCCTTGCTACTTGGGGAACATGTTGGCGGATCAACTGTAAGATCAATTACCATTGTTTCAGAGATCTATACTCTACAACTGGAGGGTGATAAAAGGAAACATGATTTCTATTGCAGCATTGAAAACAGAGATACTCCATTGCTACTCTTATATGTTGGGGCCAAGCAGGTTCTAACAACTTGGCAGTTGAAATGGGAAGAAGTTAACCAAGACTATCATGAGAATGAACTATCCAGTAAATTGACACCAATCAGTCATGGTTCCAACAAGTCAAATTTTGGCAAATTCCCATTGGAAGAAAACTATATGATTTCCTTTCAATGGCTAAGTACATACATGCAACCGCAGTTTTGCAAGCCTCCAAAGAAAATGGCAAGTGGGAAACAAAAAATATCATATGGATGGTATTACACTTAAGAGAGTAATGCGAGATGAAGTTGTGGAGGCCGACTCTGGCCTGGATGAAATCAGTGGAGCAATGGGGAAACTCATTACTAATGATGAAGCACAGGATGACTGGAGATATTTAGCAGTGACAGCATTTCTGGTGCAGGGAACTGACCCCAGGTCAACTGTCTACTTTGTCGTTACTGCATGTTCAAATGCTACACTTAGTGTGCAGGCTCTCCTATTGCCACATCGTCTCTGGTTTGAAGTGGCTTTATTGGATCATGAGAAAACACTGGTCTTAGCTTTACAACATGTTGTTATTCCTATTCATCATCCGGGTTTAGGTAATTATCACAGCCAGTGAGGATTGCACATGTCGCATATGGGAATCAAATGGGAAACATGTTTGAACCATCAAAGGGCACATTGGGAGAGGTGTTTTGCACTGTGGATATGTCCTAGGAGTTTCTATTCTTATCACAGCTGGATCAGACTCTTCAATAAAGATGCGACATCTGAATACACAAGCTTTGAGACATTTACTACATTGAATAGTAAAGGACAATGATGCAGATGACAAAATGGAGGTCTTCAAGATATGTTTGTAAAGGAATTCATCTGTGGAAAGTCGTGAGTTCATAGACAGCAAGAGTGAATATGTGCGATGCTTGCATTTAGCTCGAGAGAGTTATCTTTACATTGCCACCAACCTGGGATATCTAAATTGCATCGACTTGACTATTCCTGGAGAAGAAAAGTGGACGACTATACTCAAAATTAATGACAAGGAGCCCATTGTTTGTTTGGATGTACTGGTCATGGAGTCCCCTGATTCCCCAGCCTTACAAGAAGATTGGGGTGCATCATGGATTAACTATGTATCCAAGAGCTCGCTGGAGACGGAGTTCTTCACCAGATATGGTGAAGCAAACCGATATCAGATACAAGAGGTTGTTGGCAAGGGAAGCTATGGTGTAGTAAGTTCTGCGATTGATACTCATACTGGTGAGAAAGTGGCAATTAAGAAGATTAATGATGTATTTGAACATCTATCTAATGCCACACGCATTCTGAGAGAAATCAAGCTACTTAGACTGCTTCGCCATCCAGACATTGTTGAGATTAAGCACATTATGCTTCCTCCATCTCGACGGGAATTCATAGATATATATGTTGTATTTGAGTTGATGGAGTCTGATCTTCACCAAGTTATTAAAGCAAATGACGATCTCACACTTGAACACTATCAGTTATTTCTGTATCAGCTTCTTAGAGCTCTAAAGTACATTCATACAACAAACGTATTTCATCGTGACTTGAAGCCAAAAAACATTTTGGCAAATGCTGACTGCAAATTGAAAATATGTGACTTTGGGCTTGGTCGTGTCTCCTTCAGGTGCTTTTTAGAGACAGAGTATTTCAATGGAAACGCTTAGAAAAGCTCATTATATTGGCTAAGGAATAGGTAGCCATTATGAGTCGGAATCGAGCACTACAAGAAGCAAGCAGACAAGATACAGGAAATCAACGAGTTGAAAGAAAATTAGATCTGACATACACACTTAAGGATGGTGCTCGAGTGGTAATAGTAGATGCTAGTATTCAGCGTAAACTTCTTTTGGCTTTGACTAAAGATTCTAAATTGCACAATCAGGAGCTTATGGATATTTACAGATTAGTTGAAGGGGAATTTGATATTCCTTCCTTGGCTATAGATCTTGTTCAAAGACTCGCAGTTGCTACACGAGATATGATGCTCGCTTGGAGTGAATCTGTCCTTGTAGATCGTTGATAATGGCTTTCAAATGCTCTTAAAAAATTATTGCCATATGGGACATATTACACGAATTGAAAACAGACTCTGTCATATTGGGAATAACAATATCCAGATACAAGCCTATCTACAGGCAAACTCTAACTGGAATGTGTGGAAAATGACGACTCTTCAAAGTCGTAATACAATGCATAATGTTTTGCAGTGGCAATGTGGCCGCCCAACTACAATACAAGAGCGGAATTTGGACAATGATGAAGATGAATTTCGTGACAGAGATTATGATATATCAGCAATGACAAATAATTTAGCTGAAGCTTTTTGATATGGAACTGTGGAGAATGAAGGTATTGGAGATGTACGTGGAACATCTGACAAAGATGATGAGGATATCTTCTTTGATGACGAGTCTGCAAAATTAGTATCATCTCTCCAAGTGGGAGAAAAGCGGCCCGATCCAGTTTAAAGAGTATCAGAGCGCCAAAACCTCCAGAAGCCTGCAGAAAGCTCCACAACAGCTATTTTTGCCATAAAGAGATTAAAAAAGGTGATTGAACAGTTCAAAGACCTTCATCAAAGTCAAAGAGGCGGCTCAGAGCCATCAAAGCTCACCAAGTAATTATTAAATGTATTAAAGCCACCTGAGGCAGCAGAACCGCCTAAACGGTGCTGATAAAAGGATTCAAAGCCCATCTTTTGCAGAAGCAATGTACAGAGACACATATGGGTATCATTTTAGTATTCAAGGCGCAATTATGGACAAATAGCCAGCACATCACAAGAAATGACCCATACTTAAACTCAATTTTGATGCTCCTGCCTCCAGCGCAACTTAAATAGATATTTTATGCATTTATTTCAGTACAAATTAGGTTAGAAGTAGTGACTCCATCAGATCTATCTGAGATCTGTTTGTTATAGATATTTTGCCTATTTAAACAACGTTGTTCGTTGTTCAAAGGGTGGTTGGTTAACTGAGTCATTTGAGACTTGTGCTGTAAACCTGAGAGTTTCTACGATCAAAGATGGCTGGAACATTTGGATTATGAACTATCTGTTGTGGATTTGATGGCTGAAGAGCTAATTACAAGATTCGCGTACTTTCTTCATGGCTCAATAAGTCTTTCTTGCCTCTATTTTCAATTTTAATGTGTTTATATCGCCTTTGTGTCACGATCTAAATAACAGAAAAGAAGACTAGCTCAGAATTCACTTAACAACACTTTGTGCTCAATTCCTGTTATTTCTCTATGTTCTCTTCTAAATTAGCCTATGAATATGAATACCTCTTGGCTCATATTTACACTAGTTTCCTTCATATATGAATATCGTTCAGGAAATCTTGATTGCTCCTATATAATGTTCACTCACCTTCCCTCTGTTAGCGTGATGAAAGCTACTTAATTTCCTTTCATTCCCTGACCTCCATTTCATCTCATTTCCAGCTTGAATATTGGTCCATGTGTAGCTATCCTGCTCTGTATTCCTCTTCCGTCAAAGAAAACACACCCTTCAGTCCACGTTCATTGACTCCATGCCCAATGGTTTGAACTTCTTACGCTTCGCATGCCAACTCTGCTTGAATAGATCAACCATCCCACCAAACTCAAAGAAACCCATGTGCATCATATCTAGCCTGAAATCATTCCCTAAACAAAGCTAAATCCAAAAGAGAGAGCACTCTCTGACTGCTGGTAGGCTAGGACCGGCAGTCCAAAGCTTGGTCTGTGGTTACCTCGGCCGTATCCCTTAAGGAGCCAAGGGACAACCTGAGCGTTAACATAATGGCGACTCCACTGGGGACCTGAATCATTTTGTTCATCACGGTAAACCTCGTTTTCTGGAGAAAGTGCTCCTTTTCTTTAGAACTTTCCATGTTTAGTTCTGATCTTTGATGGTGGACAGAGAGCAGGCACTTCAAATTTAAGGCATCCACCTGGCGACTCCACTTCATTTTCAATCAAGACTCCACTGAGGAACGAACCAATTCTACAAGCAAATAGTCCATATTCCAAAGCATTAATAGTAAGACAGGATGACCGGGTTCGTGGAAGATCTTTCATTTGATAAAGATTTAGATGAATTCAGGGAGAGTTTATCAGAACTTCAGCTTGATGAAGAATTTTTCAGATTGGTGTTGTTAAAAACAGCAGGACGCTCGAGTAACCTTTTCTTGATTTAGTTGTTGAAAGATATGAAAATGAAATTGAACTCTTGCAATCTCAAATTCAGTCATGTAATTTTCGCGATCCTAAAGAATTTTTCCAAAATCTTCCTTCCCCAAGTCATGAGGAAATGGTACTACCTTCTGACTTACAGATTGAGGATAATTATGTTTTTAGGGAAAAGTCTGAAGGATTAGTTGCAGGGCTTATTACCGAGGATGCAGCTGTTCCACCCGATCAAGAAGGCCCAGAAGAAACTATCCCACATGATGTTTTTATTGATCCTATTGTAGACTACATAGAACTTCTTCTTAACTCAAGTTCTTTAGCATGCTTTCTCTGTGAGGACCAAATACATCAGTAGCGGCCTTTATATGCCACAATTTTGATTATGGGGGCACATGACCGAATAGTGCTTCCAATTTCATTAACAATCAGTCAGCCAGTTCATCTCTTTCTACAGTTGCTTAAGTGGCTACACTGGTTATTTGATTTCACCTAACAGCAAAGTAAGTGCTGATTAGAATAGGTAGGTAGGATTAATAAGGCAGCCGGCAAAGGGAATTTTGCAGAGTACAACAACAATTAAATATTAAGGCATTCTGACCTACTGTTCTTGACTTTTCGCAAGGAAAAGCCATCCCCAAGTGGAGCCACTGTTAGCCTCCTGCTCATAGCAGGTATTCATCTTTCATGATCGATATGTTTACAGGCCAAATACGTCATACTTTGCATGCCACAATGTTCCATATTTTCTACTGAGGCAAGGATGGCACAAACCTTGTCTGCAAGCATTTGGGACAGACCAATGTGATGACCGAGACCCAGACGAGAGGAAGCACAAGAGTTCATTCTTCAATTGGTGGTACTTTGGAATGTCCAGTGGTTTGGTTGTGTCTATATCTGTGCTCATGTATATTCAAGAAGAATGTTGAATGGGGTTTGGGGTTTTGTATTCCAACCTTGGCAATGGCAATAACACTCTTTGTTTTCATGTGTGGGACAAGATTGTACCCAATTGAAAAAACCATGTGTTCAGAAGGATACTTTTTGTGAAGGAGCTGGAAAAGATTTAGATTTCTACAAGGATAACCAAGCTGTGGGAGAAGAACAAAATAATTACAAGAAACCGCATTGTGAGGGAAGCCATGGGGAGGGAGAAGATGAAGATGAAGAAGAAGATGGAAATGAAGACACATTTATTAATCATATTAGTGCTATGTCGAGGCTGAAGCATATGCGAAAGAGGCGATTTCCCTGGACTGACAGATCTTTGATTACTAGCTATGCAAGATACAAAGCATCCTTGGGGGCTCGATTTCATTGTGTTGATTGGGTTGCAATGGGTGATGGGAAAGGAAGAGTGACTGTTGTGCAACTTATATCTGGTAATCTTAATCATGAAAACCTATGCTCTTTTACTTGGTCTGCTAAAAGAGAGAGGCAACTTCTTGGGATTTACTGGTGCAAGTCCTTAGGGCATAGATCCAAAAGGAGGATTAAAATTGTGGAGGTTGGAGTACATCTTTAGAGAAGTCAGTGAATCTGAAATGGTTGGAGGGGATCCTCCAAAAGAGTATCAGGCATCTTTAGTTGCTGATTTCACATCAGCATTCTTGGCACGCATTGTATGTATTGATGTGAGCCTTGTGGATCAACTACTTCTTTGTGGTGATCAGCGGGGCAGTATTGTTGCTTTTGAATTTCCAGTGAGATTAATCGATCTTGAAAATGCAATTATGCCAGAAAAGTTTCAAACATTTTGCTCATTTAAAGGAGCCCATGGTATCTCAAGTGTGGTTAGCATTTCAGTTGCAAGATCAAATGGAAACCAAATCTGTATATGTTCGACAGGGAAGGATGGATGCATCTGTGACTTTATTTTGATAAAGGTGCCATTGGAGACTACTCAAATAAATTGATTTTTGCTGGAATAAAAAATGTCCCAGAAATTACTATGGTGGAAACTGTGTCTGATTGTGAAAACTTCAGGAGAGATGGGATTCATAGGAGGTTTGCAGCAGGTTTTACGGCAGTAGACTTTATTTTATGGGACTTGAAAAATGATTCTGAGCTTTTACGAGTTTTGTGTGGGGGATGGCAAAGGCCTCATTCATATTTCCTTGGTTTGATTCCAGAGATTCAAAAATTGCTTTTCCTATTTAAAGGAACATACCATTTATGTCGTTAGAAATTGGGTGCCAGATGATCAAATAAAAGTCTTTCCTCAAGTTCTACACACAGAATTCCATGGGAGGGAGATTCATTCTGTCCATTTTATTCCTTTTCCAAATAGCTTGATTTTGGGTCAGGGCATTCAAAGTTATCCGAAAATAAGTTGGATTGCCACTGGAAGTGAAGATGGAACTGTGCGCATAACAAGGTATTCCTCAAAGCAAATGGACAAACTCAATTTATCCTTGCTACTTGGGGAACATGTTGGCGGATCAGCTGTAAGATCAATTACCACTGTTTCAGAGATCTATACTCTACAACTGGAGGGTGATAAAAGGCAACATGATTTCTATTGTAGCATTGGAAACAGAGATACTCCATTGCTACTCTTATATGTTGGGGCCAAGCAGGTTCTAACAACTTGGCAGTTGAAATGGGAAGAAGTTAGCCAAGACCATCATGAGAATGAACTATCTAGTAAATTGACACCAATCAGTCATGGTTCCAACAAGTCAAATTTTGACAAATTCCCATTGGAAGAAAACTATATGATTTCCTTTCAATGGCTAAGTACATACATGCAACCGCAGTTTTGCAAGCCTCCAAAGAAAATGGCAAGTGGGAAACAAAAAATATCATATGGATGGTATTACACTTAAGAGAGTAATGCCAGGTGAAGTTGTGGAGGCCGACTCTGGCCTGGATGAAATTAGTGGAGCAATGGGGAAACTCATTACTAATGATGAAGCACAGGATGACTGGAGATATTTAGCAGTGACGGCATTTCTGGTGCAGGGAACTGACCCCAGGTCAACTGTCTGCTTTGTCGTTACTGCATGTTCAAATGCTACCCTTAGTGTGCATGCTCTCCTATTGCCACATCATCTCTGGTTTGAAGTGGCTTTATTGGATCATGAGAAAACACTGGTCTTAGCTTTACAACATGTTGTTATTCCTCTTCATCATCCGGGTTCAGGTAATTATCACAGCCAGTGAGGATTGCACATGTCGCATATGGGAATCAAATGGGAAACATGTTGCAACCATCAAAGGGCACATTGGGAGAGGTGTTTGGCGTTGTGGATATGTCCCAGGAGTTTGTATTCTTATCACAGCTGGATTAGACTCTTCAATAAAGATGCGGCATCTGAATACACAAGCTTTGAGACATTTGCTACATGGAATAGTAAAGGACAATGATGCAGATGACAAAATGGAGGTCTTCAAGATATGTTTGCAAAGGAATTCATCTGTGGAAAGTCGTGAGTTCATAGACAACAAGAGTGAATATGTGCGACGCTTGCATTTAGCTCGAGAGAGTTATCTTTACATTGCCACCAACCTGGGATATCTAAATTGCATCGACTTGACTGTTCCTGGAGAAGAAAAGTGGACGACTATACTCAAAATTAATGACAAGGAACCATTGTTTGTTTGGATGTACTGGTCATGGAGTCCCCTGATTCCCCAGACTTACAAGAATATTGGGGTGCATCATGGATTAGCTATGTATCCAAGAGCTCGCTGGAGACAGAGTTCTTCACCAGATATGGTGAAGCAAACCGATACCAGATACAGGAGGTTGTTGGCAAGGGAAGCTATGGTGTAGTAAGTTCTACAATTGATACTCATACTGGTGTGAAAGTGGCAATTAATAAGATTAATGATGTATTTGAACATCTATCTGATGCCACACGCATTCTGAGAGAAATCAAGCTACTTAGACTACTTCGCCATCCAGACATTGTTGAGATTAAGCACATTATGCTTCCTCCATCTCGACGGGAATTCAAAGATATATATGTTGTATTTGAGTTGATGGAGTCTGATCTTCACCAAGTTATTAAAGCAAATGACGATCTCACACCTGAACACTATCAGTTCTTTCTGTATCAGCTTCTTAGAGCTCTAAAGTACATTCATACAGCAAACGTATTTCATCATGACTTGAAGCCAAAAAACATTTTGGCAAATGCTGACTGCAAATTGAAAATATGTGACTTTGGGCTTGGTCATGTCTCCTTCAGGTGCTTTTTAAAGACAGAGTATTTCAATGGAAACGCTTAGAAAAGCTCATTATATTGTCTAAGGAACGGGTAGCCATTATGAGTCGGAATTGAGCACTACAAGAAGCAAGCAGATAAGATACAGGAAATCAGCAAGTTGAAATAAAATTAGATCTAAAAACACACTTAAGGATGGTGCTCGAGTGGTAATAGTAGATGCTAGTAGTCGGCGTAAACTTCTTTTAGCTTTGACTGAAGACTCTAAATTGCACATTCAGGAGCTTATGGATATTTACAGATTAGTTGAAGGGGAATTTGATATTCCTTCCTTGGCTATAGTTCTTGTTCAAAGACTCCCAGTTGCTACACGAGATATGATGCTCGCTTGGAGTGAATCTGTCCTTGTAGATCGTTGAGAATGGCTTTCAAATGCGCTTAAAAAATTATTGCCATATGGGACATATTACACGAATTGCAAACAGACTCTGTCATATTGGGAATAACAATATCCAGATACAAGCCTATCGACAGGCAAACTCTAACTGGAATGTGTGGCAAATGACGACTCTTCAAAGCCGTAATATAGTGCAGAATGTTTTGCAGTGGCAATGTGGCCGCCCAACTACAATAAAAGAGCGGAATTTGGACAATGATGAAGATGAATTTCGTGACAGAGATTATGATATATCAGCAATGACAAATAATTTAGCTGAAGCTTTTTGATATGGAACTGTGGAGAATGAAGATATCAGAGATGTACGTGGAACATCTGACAAATATGATGAGGATGTCTTCTTTGATGATGAGTCTGCAGAAGTAGTATCATCTCTCGAAGTGGGAGAAAAGCGGCCCGATTCAGTTTAAAGAGTATCAGAGTGTCGAAACCTCTAGAAGCCTGCAGAAAGCACCACAGCATCTATTTTTGCCATAAAGAGATTAAAAAAGGTGATTGAATAGTTCAAAGACCTTCATCAAAGTCAAAGAGGCGACTCAGAGCCATCAAAGCTCACCAAGTCATTATTAAACGTATTAAAGCCACCTGAGGCAGAGGAACCGCCTAAATGGTGCTGATAAAAGGATTCAAAGCCCATCTTTTGCAGAAGCAGTGTACATAGACACATATGGGTATCGTTTTAGTATTCAAGGCGCAATTATGGCCAAATAGCCAGCGCATCACAAGAAATGACCCATACTTAAACTCAATTTTGATGCTGCTGCCTCCAGCGCAACTTAAATAGATATTTTATGCATTTATTTCAGTACAAATTAGGTTAGAAGCAGTGACTCCATCAGATCTATCTGAGATCTGTTTGTTATAGATATTTTTCCTATTTAAACAATGTTGTTCGTTGTTCAAAGGGTGGTTGGTTGACTGAGTCATTCGAGACTTGTGCTGTAAACCTGAGAGTTTCTACAATCAAAGATGGCTGGAACATTTGGATTATGAACTATTTGTTGTGGATTTGATGGCTGAAGAGCTAATTACAGGATTCCCGTGCTTCCTTCATGGCTCAATAAGTCTTTCTTGCCTCTGTTTTCAATTTTAATGTGTTTAATATCGCCTTTGTGTCACGATCTAAATAACAGAAAAGAAGACTAGCTCATAATTCGCTTAACAACACTCTGTGCTCAATTCCTATCAATTCTCTATGTTCTCTTCTAAATTAGCCTATGAATATGAATACCTCTTGGCTCATATTTACACTAGTTTCCTTCATATATGAATATCGTTCAGGAAATCTTGATTACTCTTATATAATGTTCACTCACCTTCCCTCTGTTAGCGTGATGAAAGCTACTTAATTGCCTTTCATTCCCTGACCTCCATTTCATCTCATTTCCAGCTTGAATATTGGTCCATGTGTAGCTATCCTGTTCTGTATTCCTCTTCCGTCAAAGAAAACACACCCTTCAGTCCACGTTCATTGACTCCATGCCCAATGGTTTGAAATTCTTACGCTTCGCATGCCAACTCTGCCTGAATAGATCAACCATCCCACCAAAATCAAACAAACCCATGTGCATCATATCTAGCCTGAAATCATTCCCTAAACAAAGCTAAATCCCAAAGAGAGAGCCCTCTCTGACTGCTGGTAGGCTAGGACCGGCAGTCCAAAGCTTGGTCTGTGGTTACCTCGACTGTATCCCTTAAGGAGCCAAGGGACAACCTGAGCGTTAACATGGCCGATATTCTGGAAAAGGGATTCAGGTATTTTGGAAAAGACATAATACTTCAGATACATGCTGGATTTGATTCAGCAAATGTTATTGTTGTTTTTTGAATTTTATTGTACTTGGCAAGATTTAGTTGGAGGAACCTGGAAAGGTCTAGATGGGGTCGAGATTGCAGGACGGTTGATGGAATTTGAAGGTAATATGCATTTACTGATATCTCTATGTTTTTTCCACTTTCTATATAAATTCCCAAATAGATAGATTTAGTTGGAAGAACATGGAAACATTTAGTTGGGGTCGAGATTGCAGGATGATCAAGAAAGGGAAAAGGGGTTTTATGTATCAATAAACATGATTTAACTATAAATAAGCCAACGATTTGCAGGCACAAAGCTGAAGAAAGTCTGCGTCCAGATTGCCCAAAATGGGGAAGATGGAGATGAAATCGATTCAAAACCATACTTGCCGCCAAGTTACTTTGTATTAAAAAAAAATCCCTAAATCTTTTGAGTACTATTCTCAAGAAAGTTGGTGTGAATGCATGTCATTTAGCCTAAATCTGATGAGTACTATTCTCAAGCAAGTTGTGAATGCATGTCATTTAGATTTGCCTTGCGAGCATTGCCTCGACAATGTGATTAATGTTAATCATCTCAAGCCTTATGAACCTCTGATTCTGTAAGAGGAAGTTCACATCCTCCACAATGTGGTTAATGTTAATCATCTCAAGCCCTATGAACCTCCTATTTTGGAAGAGGAAATTCACATTTCCCACCCACCTGATAAAATTTTTGATTTTCAATAGTTGTTGGAGGAAGACACACTACTAGACCTATAGCATAAGACTACGATGTACCTTGTTGGGCACCAAAGCCAACTTCCTTCTTAGGAAAAATTGTTGTATCTTGTTGGGCACCAAAGGCAACTTCCTTCTTAGGAAAAATGGTCGTCTCAGATTTATTTTGATCATTGCTTCTTGCCCCTTGTTGAGAAGGTGGGGTCGGTTTTGCTAAAACAATGAAGAAATGATGTGCCACATCTGCCAATCATTTACATCTAGTCTTAATAATTAGTTGTAGCATAATAAAGGCACGGTTAATCTTGAGCACTATGCATTTTTAGCTTATATTGTTTCTTATTTAAAGCTGACTTTGTCAAAACTAATCAGATCTCATCTTAAGTAAATTATAAAAGGCATTTGCTCAGAAGCATAAGATACAAATGTTTTGGGAATCAATATTCTTGTGCATTTTAGGTTTGCATGTTCATGTCTTAAGCATTTGAGTGTTATGTCTTACTCAGAAGTATAAGATACAAATGTTTTTGGAATCAATATTCTTGTGCATTTTAGGTTTGCAAGTTTCCTTCTTAAGCATTTGAGTGTTATGTCTTATTAATCATCCAACCATATGATGAAGGGAGGCAGATCTAGTGGTTTAGTAGTTTGCAAATGGGAAAGAGGTTGATCTCACCTCCAGAGCTCTCAAAATATGCAGTGATCTGGGTCGTTCGATCAAGGAGGACGAATTACTGACAATTCCACCATTCTTCTCCAATTTATGCCTTACAATGTTTCCTTTGCAACATTTGGTGCAATTGCTAGTGTTATATATATGTATGTGTGTGTGTGTGTGTGTGTGTGTGTGTGTGTGTGTGTGTGTGTGTATGTATGTATGTATGTATATCTATACATATACATATACATATACATATATACGTTCATTTTCTCGTTCAAGAGTAGATCCACCCACAAAAAATCCCATTTGCCTGGTCAATACAATGGAATTTGTCACTTCTACTTCCACTGCACTTAATTCTTCAAATAACTTTAAGAGCCAGCTAAGTTCAGGACAAAACCCAACCAAGTTTACAAGACGAATATACTGTAGAAGGCATATCAGTACTTGGTCATCTTTTCTTGTCACTTATACGGCCAAGAGAGCACAGAGACCTTCCCGCAGAGTTGGATGATTATGTTGGACCAATTGGCCAGTGAAGGAATACCTTGCAATTGGTCTGACATGTTGGCTCCTTGTTGAAGGAAGTGACAAAAGCCTGACAACTGCCCAAGGGTCAACAAGTAGATATATACATGTTCACTTACATTCTAGATGTAGTCTGTGCCCATTAGAAGTTCCCAAGCTTGGGTTGGGCATGGACACCTTCAAAAACCTCTATGCACACTTATTGCAGATTGTTCTCTGAATGCAGCTTACATGGAGTTATCGTATAGTTGTCAGACCACTTTGTCACCCCGGTGTACAAAATGATATTAGAGCAGGATCCACCTTGCATGTCACAGGCGGTGATGCGACATTCTTGTCCATTGATATAAACGCCGCCAAATATGCTTTAAAAGTACTTCTAAGCAATCTTTGTTTCATACTCTAGGAAATTAATGCTTCTTAGTATTAAAAAAATATATCAATTACAAAAAGATCATCTAGTTTTTGTTTAGTGACCATATAGGGTTCTTTATTAACCATCTTCCTCCTGAAAGTTCAGATACTCTTCTTATGGTTAATCATTGCAATTTAATTACATGTAATTTTTTAATTTCAAAATACTTTAAATCTAGTATTATACTTATTAGTGGTAATATTACTCCAATATTACTCTCTTTGATTTGTTCATAATAATATTAGCATGTAATAATAAGTAAAGTAACTGGAATCAACACATATCCAATCCCTAATCTAGCAAATATAAGGAACATTTATGTAGACAAGGGATTAAAAACTAAATAAACATATATAATTAATTATTTAATTTTAAAAGATATTTTTTTTAATCATAAATAGTTTTCATTAAAATTGGTTATTGGAAATATTTTAATTACATTGTTTATTAAGAAATAGTATTTTATAAGAGAGAATTTTTTTACTTTTATTATATGTTTTTAGATTTTTAGATTATTGAGGTAATTTTCTAAAGATTTTGTTAAGTAGATTTTGCTCAAAATCTAGCAAGAATTTTTTAAAATGCTAAGATTGAGTTTTATTTTTAGAATTCAAGCGTTCTATACAGATTCAAATATTCATTTTAAACAATGAAAATACACAATCCCTTGAAGAAATTCTATGACAAGATTTAGACTAACAACAAAACATTTATTAGTTAGATTGTGTTTTTTTTTTTACTATTTATTTTTTTCTATGAATTATTAATAATATTTTCAATGTGTTATTTTACATATAAATTATTTAATTATTTTTTAAATTTAAAATATTTCTTATTTTTGTATTAAACAATAAAAATTCAATTGCATAATTTAAATCTCAACTTTATAGGATGCTTTTCAAAATTCAATACATAATCTTAAAAAAAACACTTATTACTTTGCAATTATTCTTTTAACTATTTTAAAATTTAAAGATTAAATGTTCTAAAAGCTAGTGACCCCTTGACATTCTTTATAAAGTATAATATTTCACCTTTTTGAGATCCTATATGGTCATCACAATTTCTAGAAAGATGCCAAAAAAATGAAATTAGCCAGGGTCAATAAAAAACAACTTTTCGAAGGATTTTGAAGTTATTAGAAACTTTAAAAAGAACAAATATTCTAGGACAATCAAGATTTTGCAAATACAAATAATTAATTAAAGAACATTTCAAAAACTTACAACAACATAAATAAAGGGTCTCTCAAAAACTTACAACAAGACCAATAGTAATTATTAAGTAATACTTCTTAAAGACAATAGACAAAAATGCAAGTAAAAAGGCCTTTCAAAAACTAACAATAAGACGAATAGTATTAGACAATTACACTCGTTTATTTTGTTTTCATTTAAATTTATTGTTCATCACTTTTTCTATCATTTTCAAATTTCAAATCATATAATTAAAATAAAGTTAGTTAAATAATAGTATTTTCTTAATATATAAGTGTTTTTCTTGTCTTGTGAAGCAGTGTTAGAAATTATAATTATATTTTATAATTGATTTTTGTATTGTTCAATAGTATCTTGAAAATGTTTTTCATCAATAACATCCAAAATGAAAAATTGTAACTTGGAAAACAAATCAAATTTACAATGTAGTTATATGAAAAATGATTATAATTATATTTATTGATAAATAATTGAAAAATCTTATTAAAATATTTCGTTTATTACATTATATAAACGTAAAAAAAAAACAAAAACAAAAAAATAATAATATATTAAAACATTATATTTTTTTTCTTAAATACATTTTAATTTTTTTTGTCTTGTTTTCTTAAGTTGAAATTAACTATATTATATAGTTAAACTAAAAATAGTACTTATAACCATTGTGAAAATTAAATTATATATTAAAAAATTTGTTTTGTTTTTTTTGTTTTTTTTTTAATTGCGGACATGTTAGTAATTATTGGCATCATATTGAATTGTTCATATAACCAGCCATTATGTGAACAATTATTATGGCTGAAATACTTTTCATTAATTTTCCTTTGTGATAGGGGAATTTTTAGGATGGATAGTTTTTTACAAATTAGATATAATTTTTACTTTCAATATTTTTACATTTTTACTTTCAATATTTTCAAGCAAAAAATAACTCATGATTTCAATAAAAAATTTATTGTCACATTTTAATTTAAAAACTCAAAAAAAAAATTTTTATATTTATTTTTATTATTTTTAACATTTATTTATAAAAAATTATATTGAAATAAAAACAAAAATAAGTTTTAAAATTATTAATAAAATATAACAATTATAAATATATATTTTATTACTTTTAATATATATAATTTTAATACTTATATGGGTTTTTAAGCTATAGAATTTAATAATTAATATAAACAATGTTAATATTTTTTCTTCTTAAATTTTAATATACTAAGTAGATTAATTATTTACAAAAATTATATATTTCATTTTCACCGATCAATAATGCCCAACCTTACATAATAAAGTTATGAATATTGATGTCTTTTATTGATATTTGGATTGATGTTATAGATTTATAATTTTTTTAATAATTTTTAAAATGGAGTTTAATTTTATTTATATGAAATAATTAATAAATAATATTATTTTTATTATTTATTTTAATTATAATGTTTTATATATTATATTGTCAAAATATTTTAGTATTATTGCTGGGTAGATAATTTGTTTTAAATGATGTAGTTTGAATTTTTTGGAAATATAGTGTAATTAGTCTTTTTTTAATATTTATGAAATAATTGTATTTAATATAATAATTATTAGGCCGATAAGCTTTCCTTTGAAAGGGACTTTCGTCGTCCCTTTCTTTCTCATGCTAACACGTGGCGTCGGAATAGAGAGGCACATGTGTGATGGAATCGGGTGGGCGCCTGCCTTTTACCAAAACGACGCTGACAAGGTGGGCAGTGTTAAGGAACGGGCGCCCGCCTTTTACCAAAACCGAGTTTTCTATGGGATATTTTGCATGAGCAAAACTGCACTAACAACCAGAAAGCGCCCGCAACAACCAAATGAAAAACCAGCAACAGAATGGATTGGATTTTTCACACCCGCTAGTAGATTTAATCATATGCCCTTATTCTACCCTGGTGGTTTTGGTCTTTTACGGTTTTCTCTCCCCTGTTTGTTGGCTTCCTGGATGACTTACACACACATAAATACATAACTAAATCTCAAATGTCATCTCATTCTGCAATTTCACAATCGTTAATGCTGTTTGCTTTGTTTGCTCTATAATTCTAAATCTAAATCCAAAGAAAGGAAGGAAGAAAGGAAGATGAGTTGTATTTCAAAGAGGGCCTCTTGTATGGCGGCCGTGGTAGCCATTGAAGGTTTCAGAATCTTCACAGATCAGCGCGCCTTCAATTTCAAGAATCTACTAATGACGCCCAAGTTGTTCTCTATTTCTCCTCATAATACATTTGGGATTGTTTCTGCCACTGCCGTTGGCGTTGGCGCTGCTGCTTCTTCTGACTCTGAAACAGATCTGAAACCCCATCTTCAAGAAACATTAGCAAAGTCAAAGAAAGCAGAATTGAAGGATGAGTCGTTGAGATGCGTGATGTATCTTAGCTGTTGGGCCCCAAGCTGAAATTGAAATACGATTTAATTCAGTCACCCATTGAGAGGAATAGGGGGAGGGATCGATCACCTGGTGGTGTTGCAGCAAATGGCCGCTCACCCGCCGACATAGAAATTTGTATATTATGAATGTATTTTGCAAATTATTGAATTCAATCCAATTTTATGGGTTCACAGGACACATAAATTTGGTAAAAAAAGGGTTGTTGTTGGATGCCCGTGTTTGTGTTTGTAAACTCCTTTTTCCTCCGCTTTCTCTGAACTTCCACAAATAATGAAAACTAAAATAATTTCAAACTGATTATCCCAATAACATGTTATCTGCATTAAAAATCCTGATAAATATTATGTTGCACTTACTAACGAATTTGTCACTTAGTAAGAATTGATTCCTCCATATCTTATTCCAGATAATTCTGTTCACTAACATTTTCCTTATCTTATTGGTCATACTGGTAGTGTATGCCCACTTTCCACTCACTTGGCACTTAGGTTTTTTGTGGGTTCTTCAATGGAGCACGTTAAAGGAGAAATTGTGGATGTGGAACTTTCATTAAAATCAATCTGGGTTTTTGTTATCATTTCTGGTGGGAAAGAGGAAAAGGAACAAACAATAGAGCCCAGGTTATAGTTTTGTGGGCTGTGTTATATGTTGCAAAGTGGTTGGGGATTGAGAGATTGTGGGATGGTGATGCCAAGATATTACAGATTGGATCAGTTCAGTCCGCTCATTTTATCAAATTGGATGAATCAAATTTAGATCGTAGTAAACTTCTTCCAGCCCATCCAATTTGATCATGTATACAGAGAACATAATTTGAACTTATGTCTAAAAGAGGTACATCCAATTTGATCATGTATACAGAGAACAAAATTCAACTGCTACCTTCTGTCTAAAAAAGTATAAAGATGGTTCCTGGTAAAATCTTTTATGCAATTTTTGAAAACCATGTCAAAATCAAAGTTAACAATATCATTTTTATATAAGAGTATTTCTGTTTTTTAAAATGACAGTATCTCTTTTTCTAAAAGATTTCTATGCTCTCTTTTTGTTTGGATACCGATAACCAACTTTTGAGTCTGGAAGAATAATGCGGAACAAAGAGTATAAAATTGAAAAACATGGACTTCCATAGTTGATGGAAGACGAGAGATGCAGAGCTCCATTAAACATGATTCCAATCTTTATGTTATATTGACTATTGTATGCTGATGGATTGATGTCACTTGATTCCTTGAGCAACACTTGATGATGATGCATACATGGACATGGTCATTTAGAGAAAATTGACCATGCTTCTCCCACACTTCATTGATGATGTCACACACCCTTTGGAGGTGATTGAACTTGTTGATGAATGTTAGAGCCTTGGTGATGAGTATTCAACCATGAGATGACTTTGCACACTTCTTGAGTATAAAATCTAAAAACAAAGGCAATGCCTGCTTAAAAAGTCGATTACCATATAAGAAGTAGTTTCTGAACAAGGCAATTTTTCTACTAAGAAGTTTTGGTAGCGTATGTTAAGGATTATGAATGGGATCAAGGGCTCACCATGGGCACTTCTGCAGCCTTTTTGTCAGAAAGAATGGCAAGGAGGCGTTTGATCGGCACCTGTGATGGAGGATGCTGATTCAATAAAAAGGTTCATTTTTTGATTATAATCAATTTTTAAAATTTTACATACATCACTTATTATCTGAAATAAGAGCATCAATGCAAAATATCTTCTGAAATTCACATTCTTACAGAAAAAAAAAAAAGTTGAGAGGCAAAACAATCAGCAACTGTCGTAGCCTTCTTACTGTCCCATTGCAGTTCAAGGAGAAATCTTTGTTTGTACACTCAGCTGGGAGAGCCTCAGGAAATTTCATATAGAGATACTCTAACAGAGCACTTATGTCAATGTTTCCAAGGAGATCACTTTTTTTTAGTTGATCCTGATCGTTCTTCACTGGTGAACTATTGACGAAATCAGAGGTTTTCCCAGAACCTTTGATAGGAAGCTTTATTCCATCAGGAAACTTCACATTAACTCCATATTTCACAAGTCCCTGTCCTCCAGTGTGTTTCCAATCATAGTATAATTTCAGGGCTAGAACATAATCTACCACCTTTGTTGATGAACCTCCCTGAAACAATCACCAGAAGGTAAAGTGAGATAAACCTACAATAAGTATTCCTCCAGCAATTTCTTCAACAAACCAAACATTGTCAATTTTGCTAATCTATTTTCAATGAGATATAGAAATTTTGGCTTCATTCTGCAGATCAAATTTCTCTTTCATGAAAGCCACAATTTTGTGTACAATATACAATGACATTAACTATTTTGCTTTCAAACTGTATGCAGTGGACGTTTTGGAGCAAACTCCGAAGCATAAGGAAGTGCAATATTCTTTTTTCAGAATGTATGCATGATTTTGGTCCAACACTGATTGCTTTCATATGAATCATATAAAGTTTGTAAAACAATATAGAGTGCTCCAGATAGCATGGACGAGGTAGGTTTTGTATATCTAGAGTTCGGTCTGCTGCAATTATAGAACATGGACTTGTTTTTGAAGGCTTGTATGAATGTAACTGTGGCACAATATTTTGAGTTTCCCACTTACTTGTACATGCCCAATGACCAGCCTCTTGATACTATGATGTGTGTAAACGCACATACCTACCATGGAATTAAGGACCTATAATAGTGTAGGTCCTCTCTTATTTTATATTGAAAAGAAGTGTATGATGTGTGTAAACGCACATACCTACCATGGAATTAAGGACCTATAATAGTGTAGGTCCTCTCTTATTTTATATTGAAAAGAAGTGTTTTTTACCTCTGGGAAAAATTCCCTCTTTACGTATCTGTTGTTCCCATTTTTAATGGAGGATTGGACGAATGCAACACACTGAATCAATGGAGTGGATGCAGTGTGAGTATCGTAGAATGACAGGTTGTGCAGTGAAAATAGAGTTTAGTGCAGAGCGAGGGAAATGGTTAGAGTGTATATCTGAGCTCAATTTATTTTTCTATGGGAAGTTTATTTTTATTTTTAGACCAATAGGCTTTCTTTTAAATCAGTTCAGTAATCTACATTTTCATTTTCTGATTTACATCTGCCATATAATTTTTGCTTTGACATCTGTTCTACCCTTTTCATCTACCTCTGACATCTGTTGTCTCGTCTCCTTTTTTGTGGGATTAAATGAGAGTTGTTCAATTCAATTTAATGGTATGTTGGATTAAATGACATCTGTTTCATTCAATTTAACGGGGGCGCACGTAAGGTTGGTTCTCAACCCGGATGCTGTAGAGCATTAGCAAACTGTGTGCGTAGGGTTTCAAGATGGCTTTAGATTCCAAAGGTGCTGCAGTTGAGTCCGGTTTACGTTACAGGTGGAAGTCGACCATTAAATGTATGGACTTTTAATGTTGAGATCGATTTCCTTCATCTTCCTTCAAATTTGAAGTAATCGATTTTAGAATTCTAACAATTTAAGCTAAATTTCCCTTAATTTTGCTTTTTTTCGAGCTTTTTTTGTCACGTTAAATATTATTTATTTGAAGGGATTAGCAGAAGTTTGAATTTTGTTTGTTGTGATTTTGGCGTAAGAAATAGATTTATGAATGATAATCCTTTCTAAATCTTTTTTTGGAAATCCAGATTTTCACAAATCAGTTTTGCTTGCTCGAATTTTTCCTTTCATTTGATACTAAAATGAATTGGGAAGTGCAGTGGTGAAGTAACTGTGAATTTTAATTCTCTCTGTTTACATATAATATGTTTTTCAGAAGAAAAACCATATTTTTTTACATATAATATGTTTTTCATCAAGCAATTTGTCGAATCTCTTTTGAAAACTTAGTCAAATTCCCAAAGTCCCACTTTTTTCGCTCAATGTTCCCTTAAATTTAGCTTTGTTGATTAGAAAATTGATATTCGCCCATAGTTATTAGCCAGAGATCTCATTCGTAGTTTTTCCTCTGAATGAAACTGATATCTGCAATGTTCCCTAATGTTCGTGCATATGTAATCAGAGGGAAATCTGGCTTCCTCGATCAAAAAATTGATAGATTCTTTTGTTTTGTGCTTTAAACTCCAATTTTTACGCCCTATATATGGGTCTACATATTGATTTACCCATTCAACCTCTAATGCCAAAGATAAAACTAATACTATTCTCTGTAACTCTTCTTTCCAAGCTTCAAAACTTTCTTTTATTAAAATGATTGATTCAAAATTTTATTATTTTAAATATATATTCTTTTGTATTTTGCCGAAGACCATTAAATATGTTACCTTTTAGTTAGAGATATTTGATTCATATCTTGGTGGGTCTCGTACAGTAGAAACAATATTTGTTTGACATTCTTTGAAGTTTGTGGGTCTCTGGCAACAATATTTGTTTGACATTCTTTGAAGTTTGTGCACAACATTTTCAAGTGAATCCTCACTTGCCTATATTGTTGTTTTTCTTTATCTTTGCCACAGTTTTTGTTCCGAGGTTAAATTCTTGCATTGAATGTCTTTAAACAACTTGCCTGACACATTCTTGTGGGATATATTTATTGTAAATTAACCTCTGTAATTGTTCATCATTTTATTTATAAAAATTCTATAAATTTATTTATTCTCTGGTCTGTGCAACAATTTAGGGTTTAAACTATTTTAATCTGATGGATTTCACTTGCTTATAAGTGTCATTTTCACAGCTTTGTAGTTTTGGTTCAGTAGGCTGAGCTCCCAAAGACAAATATGAGTCGGGTACAAGCTAATAAAACGTGATTGAAAATCAAAATATTGCATCCAAAATGTTTTTCTATTGAATCTTGCAATCATTTTTAACAAGCTTTTGCATCTGAATAATTGTTCTAGACTTTAAGATCTGAATAACTATTCTGGATTTTAAGATGGACCCTCAAACCTATTTTCACTTATGATAACTCCTTAAGAATTCCAACCGAAAGAAATAGCGGTGGATGAAAGGGCCCCCCTCTATAAAGGGGTCTGGAGTGTGAATTATAGCACTTTAAACATCATGCTTTAAATTGGCCTTTGTCAATGCAAATATATAAACCAAAGCTCCATGGGAAAATAGGCCGGAGTAAAAAAAAACAAACGGTATGTCTGATCTGAAAAACAGTCTCTGGAAAAGGTCAAAGGAGTCGAGCAAAAATGGAACAAATTGTTTCCGAGTGCTTTGTCAAGCAAGAATACCTTCTATAAGTGTCCAAAAACATTTTGATTCGTTTAAGACATTCTTATCTTCATCCTCGGTACCCAGAAAGCAATACCAATGGTTCAATTTAACACTGGGTAATTCAATCATTCCACAACAAAATATAGATTTACGTAAAACCAATTGACAGGGATTCATTGTAATTGATATGATGCTTTCACAATGTTCAGGGGACCATTAAAACACTTTAGAGTATTATCGATTCAGGCCTGCCATTGTATCTTCTTCAAGTTCCATCAAAGAAGGTGGAGCATGGTCTGCAACCCATGCTGAAGGTGGACACATATTGCTTGAACGATGGTTTGTTCAATTTAAATTTGGACTGGGGTCGGAAAATGTTCCGAAGGAAGATCCAATATAGTTACAGTGGATTTTACGGAATCCATATTGGTGCCTGACTTAAAAAATGAATGTAAAAGGGTTGAAACAAGCCGGGATAA
>APFE031461565.1:0-35080 GCA_000404065.3 Pinus taeda
CTTTCACCACGTCCTCAGTGATAGATGGCAATAAGGACTTAATAAACCACTCAGCTAAAAGCTGATAAGGAACATACGTTTTTACCATTCGACGATGACGCTGCCACTCATGAATATGATCAGATATGTGAGTGGTCGTGGTCTATTTAAAAGTCGTGAGTTATGTTCCTGTTTTGTACCTAATGGGTAACTGAAAGTGGGCTAGAAAAGTAGTGGCAAGGATGCTGAAGTTATCAAACAAAGCTCTAGGAAATTGAATATACCATTTTGCTACTAGACTAGTGAGCGTTCTCTAAAAAAGGCGAAGCCTAATCAAATCATCATTTAGGGTGTTAGATGAGCACCACAAATGAAAAGTCATTACGTGATTCGATGGATATTCACCTGGATTTCCATTGAACTTAGGAATATCAGAGGGAAGTTTATGAGGAATCGCTGGCCACCAAGGGGCATATGCAATTGGATCATTCATTAGTCGGTTCAAATTCGATAATTTAGAGTTGCTACAAAAGGCAAATGTTGATTCAGGTTAGGTGGAGCATACCTAAGATACGATGGAATCGCCTGAGCAATAGGTCTTTTCATACCAGCACAATGTATCTGATGCTGGTAACTTTGATAAGGTTGTTGGACATAACCAATATATTGTGGTTATTGATAACCATTTTGAAAATGCAGCTGTACATAACCTATAAAGCCTTGTTGCTTAGGTCCTCAGTAGGCTTGATATTGACCAAATCCAGATTGAGCTTGTAAACCAAGCCCAAACTGAGGTTGGGTTTGCTGGAATTGTGGTTGTTAGTATTGCACCAACCATGATTGTTGGACTATTTGTTGTTGCCCAATACCGGAAGATTGACCAAGATGTAGATTGACGATACCCGTTTGCGCCTGAGTCGTTCCAAATAAGGAATCACTAACCTGAGGTTGCAGTTGAGCCATAGAGACAAATGGCTATTGTATCACACCCTGGGAGACTTGAGCCTTCTGTTTATTGAGGTTGTGAGGAAGAAGGAGTAGGTTGAGGTTGAGACACAACAGGCTGTGCTTGTGCATGTGACACAGTCATAATAGCAGGTGTAGTGGGAATATTCGACACAGGTTGGATCCATTGCACTGGATATACAACCCTTGGTTGTTCTGGTAGTATTGGTATCCAACCACTAGATGTAATTCTAGTTTGACCAGAATTTTGTTGGAAACTCTCATATGGTTGTTCCCCAGGAGGAAATAGTGAGAAGGTACATTTCCCTCCATATGGTGGCAATCCAGTGTTTAAATGATATATTGGTCTTTGAAAACTAGCTTTCCCAAATTGATACTGGCATGCAGGATCAAATTGTTGAGTTTTTACATAAGAAATACTAGATGGGACTCCGAATGAATAAATAGGAGCAGACCATGGTGCCGAAGCAGCCCGTGAGTGGACTCCCGCTAGTGATTGATAACCAGCTGGGAAAGATGGTATACCATTAAACATTGTAGGAATAACAGCAGGAAGTTCTGCTGCAGCTACATCATATGGCACATTCCTATATGTTGATGGTTTCTCAGACATGTTTAGTCTATCCAAAAGATCTCCAAGCAATTCGACAAGAATTTAAGATGAAAGAGGATTAAAAGAACCAAACTCAGGATTAGAAGGACACCAATGAATCCTAGTTCCAAAATGTAACGGGGTACTAGATGGGGGATCCTCCACTATCTCCTCTATAGCAATCAAACCAGGTGGAATAGGTAGACTGTCAGGTTCGTAAAATATTTATGGATTCGAAGAAGGTATAGCTTCTATAGTGATAGATATTGGAGGGGTGATACCTTCTAAATACTGAAACTCAACATCCAGATGTTCAGGTAAGTGAAATCTAGTCTCAAAGGGAGGTTCTTGAACAATTAATGGTTCAAATGTAGCCTCGGTTTGAACTGAGATGGGGTCTGGATCAACTCTAGATGGAGTTGTTTCAGGTATAGAAGTGTCTACTATTACACTAGGATCAGTTCTAATGTCCTCTTGTGACTGCGGAACTTCTTTTCTAAAGGCAGATGTACCAGAAATAATTGGAGTAACTAGAGTCTCTGACAATGTTGAAACAAAAGTTTCAAATAAACCAGATGAATTGGACTCAGTTAAATGAGACCGTTTTGCTCGGATTGGCTTCACTTCCAAAGGCAAAGATGGTTGACTCGCTAGTCTCTGCGAACGATGGGGTTTTGATTGACTTTCTTCCACAATTGCAGATTACTTAATCAACTCAAAATTAAGGGGAAAATGATGTTATGCCGAATTCAATTAATTTTAATGACACTTGGACACAACTTTGCTCTTTCGGTTTTTAAGAGTCAAGAAAAAGCTAAAGATGACTCTAGTCTCCTTCGATTTTTAATGAGCCTGAAACGACAAGTGCTCAAATGGACCTTTTCTTTTAAAGAGTCGAAAAGGAATGAAAGTGACTACTCTAGAAAATCTAGACATAGGGATTACCAAACCAATCGCAAAACTACAATATAAACCTTGGTGATAAATTAAAGAGAAATTACCAAGGACTTATGTACGATAGTCAATCTTCCCGAATGTTGTGTTCAGTGCATTGCGATCAATAAGGCGGCAGACTTGGCTTCCTATGGATAAAGGATTTAATCTTATTGTGGTCTCCCAATATATATGCGATGGTACAGGAAGCACAAGTCCGTGCTAGCACTTGTTGTATCAAGGAGGAGGAATCACCCAACCTTCAATGAAAATGATAGCCACTAGTTTTAACGACATCGGAACACATCTCTAGCATAGACCTCTAGATATGTTGCGTTAAGTTCCAAAGCGTTGTTAGGTTCATTTAAATTATTTTAAAGTTGATCTTGTTTATAATTTTCCTTTAATGGTTCACCACATGATGATGATTTGAAATTCCTAAAATGAAATCTACAATGATAAACAATCTTTGTTTATTTTGAGCAATGAAAATCCTAGCTACTAGGGAAAGAAAATTACAGCGCTTTTAAGCAAAGAGCACACACTAGTGCATTTCCCTAAATCATATTTTCGCACACAAATCTAAAAATGCTAAATGCAAATGCATGTATTTGTTTTCATTCTCATTAATGTGAAAAATGCCAAAAAGGAAAACTAAATGCAGCAAAGATCTGAAATATTTTACTCAAAATGACATTTTTGACAATTTCTTCTTCAAAAGAGAAAGGAAGACTCAATGACACTTTTCAATTTTGAATAAAAAATGCTTTTGGCACTTTGAATATAAACAAATCAAACCAAATACATGAAGAAGAATTCAATCTATCATCAAGGGAAGGAAGAATTCACGACACTTCTCTTTTCGACACAAAATGATAGTTATGACACTTTTTGTGTCAAAGCAACAAATCGATTTAAACAAATTTTCGACAAGGGATTTTAAATGATGAAAAAATATACAAAAAACATTCACTAATCCTAATCTAATTGTGGCTGATCTATGTGATGCAAGTAGGCTTCAGTAAGGAGGCATTGTTCATAAGCAACAAAACAACTAAACAAAACTGAAAAAAAGGTCAAAACCCCCAATTTTTAGAATGGAAAAAGAGTTCAGTCAGTCATTTCACCTAGGCTTCACAAAAATAGAGATTCATTGCACTTACCACACTTAGGAGGTGCGATGCATATTGAGTTATAGTGGAAGACAGTGTCATGGTCCAGGGAGCACAACTGAAATGGGTTTTCGCTAAGATGTGCAGTTGTTTTCAATGAGTTAAGCTGAGTGTTGATGAAAAATAAAGAGAAAAGTATAGGGAGTGTGTTGAAAGGTTACTGAGCTACCAAAAGGGCATCTAGATGTGCTTCTAAGTGAAATGTTTAATTCATAAACTAAACCAGAGATTGACTGAAGCAGCATTCATTTACTATGTAATTGCAGAGGAAGAGCAATTCGAAGGCTACCTAGTTGACTTCAGGCTCTCTCTATAGTTTATAAAACAAAAAATAACAACAAACAAACATCTTTTCTTCCCCAGCAAAGTCACCAATTTGTTTCTGGGAAAACTAGTGTCTTGTCGAATGACTAGCCCTCTAGGTTTGGCAGCTACCCTAGAAACAACAGTTTAAAGCAATTCAACAATTTCGTCAATGTGTAACAGATAAGAGAAAGATAATAGAACCAACCTAGAACTTCCACTTAAACCCTTGCTTGCTCTCTTTCCCCTTTGACAGATCCTGCAACTCCTCCCCATACTTAACACGCTTGGAGAGTACCTGTACAAGTACAACAACAAAGAACCGTCAAAGCATCGTGATCTATTACAACATAAACATTACAGAATTAGATGTATAATGAACAAATGATAGCATTCACAAATGATAACATTCGCAATTGCACAATCATATGGAAGAAAACTTGAAGAACTTTATTAATAGAAGGGAGAATTACAACCTAGTTGTCTGATCCAGAATCATCCTCCCAGCATCAATCCCTATTCATCTCATGAAATAGCAAGATCACACCAAAAATACAAGGCTCTTTCCTCAATTACAAACTATCAACACTTCCTTGCAATTCACAATATTCCAGCCCCTAGATCTCTTAGATGAGAGATCCATTTATAGATGTATGCAAGGGTGTGATTCATCCATGGGGTTTGATTAGTGTCATACCACTTATTACAATTGGTTTGACTTAGAGATTTCCTAGATCCCTTATTCATCCTTGGGAGAATTCAGAGAGGCAAGTGGCACAAGAGAAGTTTCTAGAAGATTCCATGAGCAACCACCTAGCAAACTGTCTCGGGCATTTGTCCATCCTCGCCCATCGCACCCTACAAAAAGCCTAATTAGTATGCATCGCACCCTGGTAGTGTACCACTCAGTATGCATCGCACTTTTCCAGTGGAGCAGTCAGTATGGTTTAATTTAGGCCATTTCTAGATGGTTTCTCAGATGGAACTTTTGGGGAATGATGTAATCAGATGACTATGTTCTTTTAGGGAATGAAACAACTCTTTTAGTGCTTGATGAGCCCTATTTTATCGACATATAAGTTTGGGGTTGATGTGCCCAAATATGTCTATAACACCTTCCATCCGCTTCTCTCCCTACTGGTGCAGATGAGCAGCTCCCAAATGAGACTCTTTTCTTAATTATCACTCTCGACCCGTGGTACAGTGATATCATCGTATATCTCCAGACATTCACCTTCCAGTCTGCATTAACCAAGGATGATCGTCGATGCATTTGGCATCAATATCAACCTTATCATATCATTCGAGATACCTTATACCGCATCGGTGTCAATTCAATTCTTTGACACTGTCTCACTCTCGAGGAGGCTGACAGAGTCTTGAATGACTGCCATTCTAGCACATGTGGCGGTCACCTATATGGATATGATACTCCTCAAAAAATCCTTTGCGCTAGTTATCTTTGGCCCTCTATCTTCAAATATTGCATCCTTGTCATTATCAAGTGCCATGAGTGCCAAATCTATGAGCGTAAGATGTGTGCCCCACCAACTCACCTACACCCCATTATTACCGTCGGTCCTTTTGCCAAATGGGGCATCGACTATATTACCTATAAATCTCATTCGGCCGGGGACCATTTCACCAAATGGGCTGAAGCAATGCCTACATACTTTGTAGATGGTAAAACGACAGCTCAATTTCTATTCAATCATGTTATTTCCAAGTTTGAAGTGCCTCAGGCCATTGTCACTGACCATGGCTCCCATTTTCAAGATTACATGATAGTCGAGCTGACCTCTATGTCAGGCTTGCGCCACGATGGCTCAAACCCGTACTACCCTTAGGTCAATGGCCAAGTTGAAGCTATGAAGAAAGTCCTGGTCACGATGCTTCAGCACATCATTGGGATGCACAAGTCAAATTCATGATCTTTTCAACTCCGTGGGCTTACCGAACCTCAACCAAGGATGCAACTGGATTCACACCATTCCATCTAGTCGATGGTCTAGAAGCAAATTTACTGATTGAGTGCGAAATTCCATCCCTCAAGCTGGTGATGCAGGAGCATCCAGACTTAGCCAGAAATGTGAAAGTTTGTTCACATGTTGTGGCTAAACAAGTTGAATTTCATTGACCTAATTGGTCAAAAATCAGTTTTACTAAGAGGGTTGGATCTCTCAAGAAATGAGTTGTATTTCATTATTATAATAGTTGGAAATTGTCTTATTTTAGGTTCAAAGATAAGTTGTTAGCATAGGTGTATGGTAGAGCTAGGAATTATAGATTTATTGTTAGATTGATTAAAAATAGAGATTGAGTTGTTAAGCACAATTAGAGTAATCTTCGATTGAATAAAGGAAGAAAAAATGTAATATAGAGAGAGATAGAGAGCCCGAGAAAGAGGACTGAGTGGCGAGAGTCAAGAAATAGTGTGTGGATTTCCATTGAAACGAAGGTCTTTTTATTTGTTGTAACCGTGCCAAGGCCCAGACTCTGTAATCTCTTTTATTATGAATAATTGATGTTGTGCATGTGATTAATTATCAAGTGTGTGGAAATCCTCGTTTTTCTTTTGTTCCTTTGTATTCAAGATAGGGTTGATGATTTCTCTGCTTTCACGCTTTGTAATAGAAAACATAGAGTTAATAGAAAAATCGAGGGCCTTTGTACTTTTAACAGTGTTGAATTGGATAAGTTCTCAGCCGTTGATTCTAGTTTGAACCAATGGAGAGAACCTTCTCCAACCATTGGATCACCATATATTCCATCGCAAGATTATTTAATAGAAGAGTGGGTTTTAAACAGTGAAAGTGGTATTTCAGGTGGACCAAAAGCTGTAAGTTGTATTTCAAGGAGGGCCTCCAATTCCACTAACTACATGACACATAGCACTTGGGTGGAGAGAGAAAACGGCTTTTCTGGGTGGTTACCCTCTGTGCAAGTTGTGCCTCCAAAATCCTTGTGAACAGTTGGATTTGGCGCGAGTTGATCGACGGTGGAGGATCAATGGACGGCTTTGATTTTTCAGAGTGAATATTGATCGTTGGATCAGTTAGATTGCGATCTAAGGTGAATCGCGAGCACTTCTATTTTAAAAGTGGAAATCATTGTTTTGGGCCTTTTTCAAAAGGCATTCCAGTTATAAAGGAAAAGGTTGGAGTGCTAAAGAAATGGTGAATCATAGGATGATTGTTGAGACCTCTCAAATGATTAATTCCTGTGTCGTTTGTGGTATCAGAGCACAAAGATTAAGGTTGATTGCAGAAAAAAATGCTGCCGAGGAGAGGAGCTGGCATTGGTCGAGGAAGACCTAAAGCAAATGCAGTACTACTGGAAGAGATCTAAAGTCTGCGTATGAGAATGAAAACAATTGAGACTGCTTAGAGAATAACACTTGATGAAGAAGCTACCCGTACTAAAGAAGAATCTTCTAAGGAAGAAGAGGATGAGGAAAATGAAACTAGCAGAGTTATCAAGATGTTGGCGAACGTAGGAGGAAACTAAAGATGGAAATTCCTACGTATGAAGGGAGTCTCAATGCAGAAGTGTTAATGGATTGGATCAATTCATTAGACAAATATTTTGACTATGAAGAGGAAGCTGATGAAGAAAAGAAGGTGAAATTTGAAGTTACCAGATTGAAAGGTCATGCCGCTATTTGGTGGGATGAATTAAAAACATCTAGAATGAGGAAAGGACAGTCCAAGATCAAGCAATGGGACAAAATGGTGAGTAAATTGAAAGCCAAATTTATGCCTAAGGATTATTAGTTAAACCTTTTCAAACAATTGAAAAATTTAAGGCAAAAAGGAATGTTTGTTAAGAAATACACAAAAGGGATTTATAGATTGAGTATTAGAGTAGGACACACAGAACATGACATGGAGAAGGTAGCTAGATATATCAATGGTCTAAGGTATGACATCCAGGATGAGATCAACTTGTTAAATCTGAAGACTATTGAAGATGCCTATCAAGAAAGTTTGAAGGTAGAAGAGAAGATGTTGAGAAAACAAAATCAGAGGAATAGAGGAAGAAGCTCAGTAAGAGGTAGAGGAACTACCAGACCAAGGGGACAACAACATCAGCATGAAGCAAGCAACTCAAGTAGAAAACCACCACAGAGGGGAGAATTTAACAGAGGGAGATTTGCACCCAGAGCAAGAGGCCGAGGAATAGATTTTTGATGTTGCACATGTGGAGAATGGGGACATGTGTCATGGGACTGTCCTCATAATAAACCAACAAGTTAGAGGAATGCGAATATGGCTGAGACAAAGCTAGAACCACCTCTACTTATGGAAAAGCAAGAATCCCCTGAAGTAGGAGAATCCCTGTTATTGAGGAGGACCTTGCTTAAGACAGAGAAGGAGATTGTAGAACTAGTGCAAAGGAAGAGTTTATTTAGAACTACCTGTAAATCAAAAGGTAAGTGTTGTAAAGTAATAATTGAAAGTGGAAGCACTAACAACCTTGTTTCTACAGAGATGGTAGACAAGCTTAGACTAGCAAAGACAATACACCCTACTCCTTATAAAGTATCATGGTTATAGAAAGGACATCATATTATTGTGACAGAACAATGCAAGGTTGAGATACAAATTGGTACGTATAAAGATGTGATATTATGTGATGTAATGCCCATCAATGTATGCCATGTATTACTGGGAAGACCATGGCAATTTGATCAAAAAGCTATTCATGATGGGAGGAGAAACACTTATACTCTGGAGAAGGATGGAACTAAACATACATTGATGCCATTGAAGGACGACGCTAACAAAGGAACACCTAGAAGTAGTGTTATGCTGATGAGTGGGAAGGAGATGTTACGAGAGGTTGAAAAATGTGAAGAAATGCATTTTTCTGTCATAGGGAGACTAAGGTAATTTTGACTTCCACAAACCTAGAAAATTTACCTGAGGAAATAAAAACTTTGTTGAATTATTTTGCTAATATTTTTGTGGATGAGTTGCCAAATGCATTGCCACCAATCAGGAGTATTAGTCATCATAATGATCTAATACTAGGAGCAAGTTTTCCAAACAAATCAGCATACAGATTAACGCCTGAGGAGAACACAAAAGTTGGAAAACAAGTGCAAGAGTTGATGGATAAGGGGCTAATCAGAGAAAGTCTTAGTCCATGTGATGTACCAACAGTACTTAGTCCAAAGAAAGGAGGTGAATGGTGAATGTGTACAGAGTCTAGAGCTATAAACAAGATCACTATCAGGTATATATTTCCTTTACAATGCATAGATGATTTGATGGATTATTTGAGTGGATCAAATTTTTTTACTAAAATATATTTGAAGAGTGGATATCATCAAATAAGAATTCGAGAAGGTGATGAATGAAAGACTGCATTTAAAACACATAGTGGGTTGTATGAGTGGTTAGTGATGCCTTTTGGACTCACTAATGCACCTAGCACATTCATAATATTGATGAATGAATTTTTGAAGGAATATGTAGGCAAGTTTGTTATTGTTTATCTTGATGATATTCTAGTATTTAGTAGAAGTAAAGAAGAACATCTATAGCATCTTAAGTTGGTTCTAAGAACTCTCCAAAAAGAGAAACTACTGATAAATCTGAAGAAATGTAGTTTCATGAAGTAAGAATTAATTTACTTGGGATTTGTAGTTTCTAAAGAACGATTGAAAATGGATCGAAAGAAAGTCTAAGTAATTTGGAACTGGCCTATTCCCATAAATATATTTGAGGTAAGGAGCTTCCATGGTCTTACAAGTTTTTACAGAAAGTTTATCAAAGGCTTTAGTCAGATTTGTGCACCAATTCTTGAAACAATGAAGGAGACTAATCAACCATTCAAGTGGACAGAAGCAGCAGACAGGAATTTTAAGTTGGTGAAGGAGAAAATCACAGAGAAACCAGTTTTGGCTTTACCTGATTTTCAAAAGGTATTTCAAGTTGAAACAGATGCTAGTGGAGTTTCAATTGGAGCAGTTTTGAGTCAAGAACAGAGACCAATAACATACTTTAGTGAGAAACTAAATGAAGCTAAGAAGAAGTATTCTTCTTATGATAAAGAATTTTATGCTATTGTACAAGACTTGAAAAAATGGAGACATTATCTGCTGCCAAAAGAATTCATATTGTATTTGGACAATCATGCCTTATAGTTCATCAATAACCAACCGAAGTTGAACTAGAAACATGCCAAGTGGGTAGAATTTTTGCAAAGATTTACTTTTGTGATAAAACACAAGAGTGGTAAGTCAAATAAATTTGTTGATGCATTGATCAGGGTAGGTTTTATTGTGCAAGAATTCAGAGTGGGTGTTGTAGGATTTGAAGAAATGGTTGAAATGTATAAAGATGATGAAGATTTCAAAGATATCTATATAGCAGTTCAAAATACAATAGTTCATAACATAAGTCAATGGTTAGATTATCTTATCCAAGGAGGGTTATTGTTTAAAGGTAACAAGTTGTGCATTCCAAAATGTTATATGAGGGAAAACATAATAAAGGAGAAACATAGTGGGGGATTATCTGGTCACTTTGGACAAGACAAAACCTTTGCATAGGTAAATGTTTTTTACTATTGGCCAAAGATGCAGACTGATATTAAGAGATTTGTTGAGAACTGCAGGATATGTCAGCATGCTAAAGGGAGAAGCCAAAATATAGGATTGTACAAGCCATTGCCAATACCAAACTGACCATGGGATGTAGTTAGCATGGATTTTATTTTGGGCTTACCTAAAACTCAAAGGGGGGAATGATTCCATTTATGTTGTAGTAGATAGATTTTCCAAGATGGCACATTTCATTGCTTGTAAGAAGACTAGTGATGCAACATATATAGTTAATCTATTTTTTTTCAGAAATTTTAAGATTACATGGATTTCCTATAAGTATTGTGTCTGATAGAGATACAAAGTTTGTAGGGCATTTTTGGAGAACTCTTTGGAAGAAACTGAGTGCTAACCGTAGTTTCCATTCAGCATACCATCATCAAATAGATGGACAAACCGAGGTAGTAAACAAGAGCTTGGGAAACATATTGATAAGTTTAGTGTATCAAAATCCTAAGCAGTGGAATTTAGCACTAGCTCAGGTCGAGTTTGCTTATAACGATACTCCAAAGCAAAGTACTGGAATGAGTCCATTTCAGATTGTTTTTGGGATGAATCTAAGAGGTGTTTATGAGCTCAAAGATTTGGGTAAATAGAAAATCAGAAGTGTAAAAGCTGAAGAGTTTGCAGAGCAGATGCAGAGACTAGAAGAAGATTTCAAAGGAAGATTGCAGGAAAGTAGTAGAAAGTACAAACTGAGAAAAAATATAAAAAGAAGAGAGAAGGAATTCCAAGTGGGAGATTTAGTGATGGTGTATTTGATAAAAGAAATATTTCATGCTAAGACTTACAATAAACTAAATATGAAAAAGATAGGACCATGTAGAATTAAAATAAAGTTTTCAAGTAATACTTATGAAATTGAATTCCTAGAAGGGATTGGGATATCACCTATATTCAATTTTGTAGACTTGTATCCATACAAGGAGACAGAGACAAAGCTACAGGAGGAGACTATAGACGATGAAGTTCAAACCTTGAACTGGGAAGAACAAATGCCAAAGACAATTAAGAAAGAGGTGGAATCTTTTTTGGAAAAAAGAGTTACCAAAAGAACCAAAGGAAAGGTTTATTTTCAATATCCAATCAAATGGAAAGGATAGTTAGTGGAGAATTCCAGTTGGTTGACAACAACAGAGTTGCAGAAGTATGGCGTAAACCATGAAAGTCTGAGGAATAATTATTTTCTTCCCCGGGAGTCTGATGCAGGAGCATCCGGACTTAGCCAGCAATGTGAAAGTTTGTTCACGTGTTGTGGCTAAACAAGTTGAATTCCATTGACCTGATTGGTCAAAAGTTAGTTTTACTGAGAGGGTTGGATCTCTCAAGAAATGAGTTGTATTTCACTATTGTAATAGTTGGAAATTGTCTTATTTTAGGTTCAGAGATAAGTTGTTAGCATAGGTGTATGGTAGAGCTAGGAATTAGAGATTCATTGATAGATTGGTTAAAAAAAAAGATTGAGTTGTTAAGCACAGTTAGAGTAATATTCGGATGAATAAAGGAAAAAAAATGTAATATAGACATAGACAAAGGGACCAAGAAAGAGGACTGAGTGGAGCGAGAGTCAAGAAATAGTGTGTGGATTTCCATTGAAACAGAGGCCTTTTTATTTGTTTTAATCGAGCCAAGGACGAGACTCTGTAATCTCCTTTATTATGAATAGTTGATGTTGTGCGTGTGATTAATTATCAAGCCTGTGGAAATCCTCATTGTGCTTTTGTTTCTTTGTATTCAGGACAGGGTTGATGATTTCTTTGTTTTCACACTTTGTAATAGAAAACACAAAGATAATAGAAAAATTGTGGGCCTTTATACTTTTAACAGTGTTGAATCGGATAAGTTCTCAGCTGTTGATTCCAGTTTGAACCAACGGAGTGAACAATCTCCAACCATTGGATCACCATATATTGCATCACAAGATTATTTAATAGAAGAGCGGGTTTTAAACAGTGAAAGTGGTAATTCGGGTGGACCAAAAGCTGTAAGTTGTATTTCTAGGAAGGCCTCTGATTCCACTAACTACAGGACATGTAGCACTCGGGTGGAGAGAGAAAACAACTTTTTCGGGCGGTTACCCTTCGTGAAATTTGTGCCACCAAAATCCTTGTGAACCTTTGGATTTGGCATGAGTTGATCGATGGTGGAGGATCAACAAATGACTTTGATTTTTCGGAGTGAATATTGACCATTGGATCAGTTAGATTGCGATTTATGGTGAATCATAAGCACTTCTATTTTAAAAGGGGAAATCATCGTTTTGGGCCTTTTTCAAAAGGCATTCCGGTTATAAAGAAAAAGGTTGGATTGCTAAAAAAATGGTGAAGCATGGGGTGATTGTTGAGACCTCTCAAACAATTAATTTTTGCATCACCTGGCTGTCGAACTTCTCCCTAAGACCTTACCCCAAGAGGAGCTTCTCTTGTACCTAGAATGACTTGATGACACCCTCTGTCTTGCTAATTTGGTTATTGAAGCAAAGAAAAAGTGGGTTAAATCCCACTTTGATCAGTTTGTCTCTCCTCAAGCCTTTTCTGAGGGTGATTTGGTTCTTTTGTATGAGCAGGCTAATGATTAGCTGGGGGTAGGAAAGTTCAAACCCATGTGGAATGGGCCCTACATTGTTGAATGTGTATTATAGAAAGGGTCCTATGAGCTCATTGACTATGAGGGAAATCCCTTAGAAAAGCCTCGCAATGGGATTTATCTCAAAAAGTACTATGCTTAGGCCATCTTGCATGGTTACTTTTGTACAATAGTGTGTCATTCATTTGTGTACAATATGGTTTGGTGTGTTATTTTGCAAGAAGATTCACTGCTTATTATGTTTTATACTGATTTACAGATGTTTGTGTCTCTTCACATCGGTTTCACTGATGGTGCTTACCGTAGCACTCAGAATCTATCATCCACAGCATGGGCCATTTATGACACCCATGGTTGAGTTTATTGATCTTAATATGTGTGTTTGAAATGAATTGGTGGCTCACATGCCTAAAAAATGTGGAATTCTATACCTATGCACTAAATAGTATTATTCTCATGATAGCATGTAACTTCTCGAACTGTGAGTTAGCAGTCGGTGAATCCGATCTGACACCCCCACCGTATGCCTCTGGTACTAGTGTGGGACATCACCCATCCGATCATACTCTGGGATCCCATGGGTCAAAACCTCGATATTCTGCACAATCTCCTCCTCGTTATCGCTTCCTTCCTGATAAGGAGTGACATCAAATTGCTGAGCGACATACTTGGCAATCAGGGACATCTCGACAAGGCATTCTGGTCCAACATCTGAATTCATAAAATCAAAGTGTAGTGAACACATATATTTCAAAAAATAGTAAAAAAATCAAAAAATTTAAAAATTTGTTTATTTTTACCTCCATCATCAAAATCCCTCCCCCTTCTGGGAGCGTGTTATACAACAAAATGACCCGCTCATCAGCTCAGAGAGGAAAGACAATCAAGTAAGCTATCCTTTCAAATGATCTCACCTCCATCACAATAGCTCTAGCTTTGCTTATGTAGCAATCAAGTTAGGGTTGCCAAGTTCCTCCATAAGTCTCTTAAGGTAAAAGCAATGATGTTTCGATGCTTTTGAGCTCTTTCCCGCATATCTGGATCTCCGCGAAAGTCATTACCGCTGTAAGGCCAATCCTCCACTACGTTCAGCTGTCATCATAGCCATGAGAAAAATGTAGGCTTATAGGACATCTGTTAGCCCCCCATAACCTTGGGCATCAACTCACTCCAACAACCATCCATGAGTCTCATGGCATTGACGGATCTACCTCAATTAGCTAGTATTAGAACAACAACACCCCTTCTAAGAAGAAGGTCACTAGCATAGATCCAAAGCAAAACTGCTTCCAGTGTCCTGCCTTTGCTTTTGATAATTGGTGCTTCATGTTGATTTTCATAGCTTCTACCCAGTTAAATATGGTGGGACTATGTAGTCGATAGCATATTAAAACTTCGACTTGTTGGTCTCATGCGGCACTTGGGACCCAGCCACTTTGTTGATGGTCAATAGTAGCACTCTCAACACAAGATCCCAAATAGTCATAATCTCAATCTTGCCACTTTTGGATTTGAGAGCTACTGGGCAATGTTCAGCAAGTAGCATGGTCACACTTGCCCCAAATGGCCTCGACCCATATAGGTTGAATGGTTCCCCTCTTCGGGATAGAACTCCAGCTCTTAGTCACCAATCATGAAAATTTCACGATTCATGTCCCAAAGACTGATCAGGTACTGTAGTAACTCAGGTTGGGCCTGTAGACCTAGTGTAAGAAATAACTTGAGGAGCCCACAGTTCCCCAAAGCCTCCAAGCCATTTTGATAAGCTATTTCTTGATTATCAATATCCTCATGCTCACGTTCTTTCTAGTCCACCATTTTTCATGATTTTTTCCTACAAAAACCATGTAATAAAGTTAATGATCATCCTTGGCTGGAAAAATTTGGGTTCAAACGGCCGAATTTAGTAAAAAACATGCAAATTTTTTTGTCACAACGATGGTGCGACAATTTTAAAACAGTGGCACCGACGGCGCAGTTGGCATTTTTAGCCACCCTCGATTGGCACTTTTGGCAGTTTTAGCCACCCTAGATCAGCATGATTCTGTGCCCAAAAATCACTTTGACCGAGGGAGAAAAATCATTTCCAAAACTCCCCATGAAAACAAAAAAATGGATAAAAGGAAGCAAAATCAGTATGACAATAGAGCTTAAGGTCTTGGCTCTTACCTACAATGGACGTCTTAGCGAATGATCTCCTGGATCTCTTGCAATCTACTCCTGAACAATTAGGGAACAAGTGGGTGAAAAGCTCTTCACACAAAGGTAAATTGGTAAATGGTAAAAAATAATTACTTTTTCCCCATTTTATTCATTTTTTCATGAAATATTAGGGTTTTTGAGTATTTTTTGACCTATTTTGCCTTAGAACTGGATAATGCATTTACCTTTCTTGTGTAGCGACAGGTGATGGATTGCCGATGTTGGTACTGGAGTCATGTTTCAGTGCTTTTCTCGACTCATAAATCTCAAATGAAAATATGATCGAGTTTTTTTACTTTTTTGACTTGTAAACGAGAATAAAATGGGGGGTCTGCTTTCAACCTCTTTTCTGACTCTTTAAACACGAAAATATTGCCGATCTCTTGATGTTTTGAACTTGTAAAAGGTTGTGAAACATTGTGCACCCAATATATGTTTACCCCTTTTTCGTGCTGGGATGCACTATTTAGGAAAATGGTACTCATTAACTGAAACGGTCAAGCAGTTCTCTCGAGCATCGTTTTCTACCTTTTCGGGTTCGATAGACACAAATGTATGAAAAGGGACCATGTGGATTTTTCTTTTCCGTGTCTTTTTCAAACTCTCTAAACATGAAAAGATATCAAGTTGCACCTTTGTCGGACTTGTTAAAACATTAAACGAAATTGGATTCATCGCCATCATGAATGTGAGATTCTCCTTCCTAGGGATCATTAAACGTACTAGGACCGATTCATCTGAAGGATGAAATTAGAATGCAAGAATATGCTATCCCCTTCAAGCTTGCGATAAAAAATAATTGGGGCACTTGCCAGAAATGGTGGGGAAAATTTTGGAAATTCGGTCAGTCGTGTCAGCAACTCACTCTTGAACATGACACTTTCTGCTTCGTGTTGGGTTGGGATATCCTCCTTTTCATTTGACCTTCTCGGGTTGCACCACTCATTTTTTGCCTTCCATTTGATCTCTGCCACATCATCCAGACCACCAATCCTATGGCTCCAACAGCTGCCAAACTCCAAAATCATGTCGTTGATATGTTCAAGAGTCAGTTCTTCTGCAGTTACACTTATTCTTGATTCTCTATATCATCTAAAATCATTTTCATCCCTTTTTCTTGTGTCGATGATGTGGGATACATCATGGCCCCCCTTTGACACGGTCATTTCCTGTCGACCTCAGCTCATTATCTAGGAAGTTGGCATGCCCTAAAGTCAAGTTATTCACACTCGACAACAAGTTCACATCATTGGCTTTCGATCAGGTGATTTCATGGGTGTTCGACATCAATTTCTTTATTCACATTCCGTGAACTGTGTTGCTAGTACCTTAAGAGCCATTGTCATTATTGGTGGCTTCTCTCACATTTATTAACGGTTCACGTCATTGACTAGTAATCAAGCGACTTCCTAGCATGTTCAACTTCAACACATTCATTCACATGTTAGGATTTATACTTTGATTGGGTCGTTTAGAGCGCAAGACCCTGGGCTAAGATTACACAAGTCCAGGTTGCAAGGTGATGTGACATGGTAATTTTGATATACATGTCTCTTTCAGATGGATGGCATCGACCATACCATGAGTTTTTATATGTGATCCTTCTCATTATTGGGTGGCTGCAACCATACCTTGGTTTCATTATGATCCTTTTTGTTGGGTGGCTACTCCCATACCTTAGATCCATTTACATGTCATTCTCTAGACGACTGTGTCCATACCATGATTCATGTATCATTATTCAAAGTTTCCAGTGATGTATATGTATCTATGCTTGCTTTCAAGTTTTCTGATGATGGACTCTGGTTCCCCTCTTCCACTTATAAATAATTTCACCCATCACTCTAGTTCGGCCTTCACACTTTAGGGGGCATCTGTCACACAAAATTTTGTCATTGTCCCTATACTCCCTGTCTACAATCCTGGAGGACCTCTATAGTGTACCCGACATGCTTTCCCACCATGAAGAAACTTCCAGTATGTCCCTCTCCATGAGTAGAATAATTCCCCTTTACATCATTTCCCAAGAATGTTCCTTCTATCCTAGTTTACAAGACCAGCACTACTGACCAATTTTCTCCTCGTACCAATTTATAGAGGTTAAAATTAACCCTCACACTGATTGAATCGACCAAGCCATTTTCTAGTCACATCGATCCTCTTTTGGAAGGTTTTTTAAATAAGGAGCTGAAGCTTCCATGTCTAGAAGCTTCGTAATGGAAGTCTGGTAGATGGTTGGGCCAGATAGAGCCGAGGAAATCAGTTTGGGCTCCTTTCCCCTATTATGATGGATTAACCTCAAGATATAATAACTTCTCCCATGATAAGAGGAACCATCTCCCATCCATCCAAGCTATATAAGCCTCTCTTTTTCCCAAGAAAAATCTAGTTGGAGTTTTAGAGCAAGTGTGAATAACCAAAAAGTCATTTATATCTTATAGATTTCTGGTGTGTGTTTGAGGGAGAATAGTGTGATTTTGGTTTGGTATAAGACTAGGGAAAGAGGCCTTAAAATTCCATTTGTTAGGGCTATCCATGAAGTTCTAGTAGAAGTGTGGGAACCCAAATACGTCGGAGGAGACCAACAACGTCAATGCACTGACTGTAATCTCTTTTGATTTATATTAATGCAACTATCGATTGATTTCCTACATGAAGTGTCATTTGACATATTTATGGCTTAATGTTCCTTAACATATTAAGTAGGTTGAATACAATATTGCATGTTGTCATGTTTGTTGTTGTTGTTGTTTGCTTGTTTCAGGTATTCGATGGAAAGAAATGGAAGATAGCTAGAGTGAGGAAGCAAGACCATCACCAACCGGAATAGCATTCTAAGAGGTAGGACCTCTTAATTGATTCTAGCTTAAGGATATTTTATATAGATTGTTTGTTTGTGGCTAGACCCACTCTCTCAGGCTAGAGGAATTGTTTGTGTCCGCACTGAGAATTTACCTGCACCACAGGTCGTGACCCAAGTTCAATGTTAATTAGCCAAGAAAATCCCTACACTACTAGCCCTTTCGGCACCAATCAGCGGAGGGCGGACTAGAGTCTCACCTGAAGTAGTATGGGTAGATGCAAGAACCAAGTTTCCACACCCTAATATGGTTGTGATGTTGGTTATTTTCCCTAACCCTTCTTTGCGTAGATTGATAAGCCCGTTAGGGCTTATCAAAGTACTTCTCTTATTCGTCCTCGAAGCTTCCACAAAAGTCTTTGTTCTTCCTTTGCAGGCCCTAAATAGATAGATCAGGCACTTACGTGCCTTTGTAATTACTCTTACTTCTATATTTACTCATATTCACTTAACTATTGGTTAACTTTATCATGCATTATGGTTATCTTCATGGAAACATATATTGCTACTTGCGTCATAAAAATCAAAGAAACATATAGATTCACAGATCAGAGTAGCATTAAAACATAAAACTAGTATTCAACATAACATAATCACATGAAATTAACATAAGTAAAATACACAGGTAATTTCAGAATGCTCCTCTTTATTATTGATTCAAATATCAAGTACAGACTCTAACTACCTTGCGCACATAGCTGCAGGGGTCTGCGCACTCAGCTGTGGACTTCTACCCTAGGCCTTTGCTTACTCAGCTGCAGAGCCTAAAACTACATTGATTCTCTTTGCTCTTAGCTCTCACAGATCCATTACCTTAACATCAAGCATCAACTATGAACTGAACTCTCTTAGACTCCTCTAAGACCTCTTTTTGATACAATCCCATGGTCCACGAACCATGGGTAGATCTCTAAAGCCGAAATTCTTTTAAGGAAAAGAAGGGTGGAAGCCCTTTATTGAATCTTGACATATTCACGCTCCGTGACAAAAAAATGTGGAGAATTTACACAAAACTTGGGCTTTTAGCCCCAAAACTTAGGCTTTTAACCCCAAAATTGACCCTAGGGGACTCGTTCCAAACAACTACGAAAATTATCTTAAATGTGGGAATATGGCTTATGAATAGAGACTTTATATACTAATGATATTTCATATTCAGGGCCCAACAGAGCCTACACACCACTCTTATGGATAGTGCATGAGACACCCATCGAGGTAGTTCTCTTAAAACTTTCCCATAGAGGACCCCTTTACATTTAGCTATCCAAACTCATTTCACAATGATAGATAACTCACAGATCATGTTCTTAGATTCATTAAACCTATCGGATTTAATTAAGCTAACTAATGACCCAATCACTCATGGCCAGAATTAGCTAGCTATGCCCACCAAGGTCCCTTCGTACATTCCAAAGTTCAAAGGGAAATAGGGAGAATACCCAGGGAACCATGTCATGAATTCTCACCTATGGTGTTCGCCTGATAGTATTGATGAGCCTTAGTATTGCAAAATGAATGTTGCAACTCCCAAGGCTATCAAATTTAATTATCAACCCGGGGTTCATACAAAATTAAGATGTATCGACATTATATGTGTAGAATACAATGCATCCTTCCTTTTTTGTCATGATGTAATGAAGTGCATGTACTGAAATCGAATTCTAAACTAATTGTAGAAAATGAAATGATCGAAATGGAAACCTTAACCTATTGCAAGAAAGAAAGTAGAAGGAAAGAAACCTATTCTAATTGCATAAAGTAAAGATCATGAAATAAATGTCAACCATTACATTTAAAATATTTTATATCCATTAACATATTTCATTGGATGTGGAAATCAAGGAAATCATCATTGTATTATCCAGTTCATAAATTTGTCCATTAACCCAAATCGCTGAAATGTTTTGCATGGGAACAGAGGAAGGTTCTAAGTGGTATTTAGTCTTCCCTAATCATTTCTTTAGAGCCTAGGGCTCTTTATTCAACAGTAAGGGACAATAACCAATTTTCTTGAGTGAATCAGGGCAAGTATATGCATGTTGGAAGGCTACTACAGGGTTTCTTGTAGTACTACTACAAGAAACAACAGAGTTTTTATAGGGAGATATAATTCACCGAATGACCAACCAAATAAAATAAAAATTGGATGGGAATTTATTTTTTATTGACTAAGATATCTTAGGTCTCCATTCCAAGTGGAATCACTCAAAAATATCTCTGTTAACTCATTCTAAAAAATTGCAGAAAATTACTAGTGTAAAATCTAGAAATTCGAGAGCTAGTGAGCTAGTAAATCTATCAAATGCCTAACCTAATCAAGTGAAAACGAAATGGGGTATTTTTTTTTATTAACTAGAATTTTTTTTGATCTAATGAAAGTGGAATCAACTTGATTGAAGCTCATTAGCATGTTCTAAAGAATATCACAATTTTACTATATTTGCCACATAAGACTTCTAGAAATATATATTTGGCAATAAGCAAACTAATCCAAGTAGCTCAATGATTACTATGACCTTCCAAAGCTGTTCCAAGGATGAAATGATGTTTTTGATCCTAAAAATAACTTATCTCAACCATTTAACCCAATCCTACAACAAGAAATCATTAACACTAAATGCGGAAATAGAAACAAGACAAGAACAAGAGATGCATGTGAATAAGAAGTGAAAGGAAGAAAAGTAAATGATACAAAAGGGATCTGAGGATCCTGGGATGGCAAAGCCCAAGGAAACTTAGAGTCCTATGGAGGAGACCAATATTTAGAAGTTGAACATGACACCAATGTTCATTATTTCCATCAATACAATTACATCCCTGCAAGAAATGACAATGGAACTGCAAAAATATGAGTTCTCTCCATAAGAAGAGTAATAAAAATGTTCCCCCCCCCCCAAGAGGAAAATTTGACTTATTACTTATACACAATTATTCCAAATGAAAGGAGGAAGCTTTCCACACCAAAATCCCTTGATTAGTGGCTTTGGTTCCCAATACTAGGAATCTGCATTAAATGGAAGGGAACACATTCCTAGATTTTCTCAATCATTGGAGTTCCACAATCGGTGCCATAATTCTAGAATATATTGTTGATTTATTATTTAATATTTATCATCCTATACTACAGAGAAAGTTCCTAAATTATCTTCTCCTCCAAATCTTCATAATCTCCCCAATATTCTCACAATATTCCACAAAAATAAATAATATTAGTCACAAATATGCAATTATCCATAAACCTTCCTAATGAACATGTTAAAGTTACAAATACATTATCTAATGCAAAAATGGAGGCTTAATGTGCTGAAGGATGGTCAAGTGGGCCTTAATTTATGTCTAATTTAGAGGCATGGGCCTTAATTTATTTCTAATTTAGATACCCATCATACCCCCTAGTGAAAGTGTTGCTCATTCTCTAAGAAACTTAGTGACATCAGTGTGCCTCATTCATGGCCCTAGTGGCCTCTCTCTTGTTCATTCCTCATCCTTTCTCTTCAGAATCTTGGTTGTAAGTGTGGCAAGGACAAGCACAAAAATGTAGTTGTTCTTTTTATGATTGTTTAACAATTTTTCAAGCGAAAAAACATAACGTTCGTCTTTGCAAGTGAAATCTATTGGCTTGTAGATCCATTTCTTCCATATTCTCTCCCTTGAAACCTTCATTCTGTTTTTACTCATTTTTTAAAATTGTTTGTGAATAGAAGAAATCATAGTGTTTCTTGAGGCCATTAGCCTTCCTTCTTCCCCTTATTCAAGATGGGTTCTTGAATATTTTTCAATTTGGCAAGGTTGTCCACATCCTTTTCCAACCTTTTGCTACCTTTTTCCACCATTTGGACACCTCTTAAACCTTCAAAACACCTTTAGATGATAACTAGGACATCATGTAGTAATTTTGTGTTACCTGTAGTAAAATACAATAAACCCTATAGTGGTTCCTGTAACACTAGAGGAAACCCTTTAGCAGTTCTTGTAGTACTACATGAAACCTTGTTTAAACCTATTTTGAGCATAAATCATAGTTTGAGCCTAGCGTAGGCCCTCAACTTGACTTCTATGCCTTTCTCCCATTTCTATAACATCTTTTAGGCCGTGGAAAAAAGCTAGACAAAGTTTAGAGACCTCTTGGAAAGCCTCTTTTCATCACTGCAGTTTGAGTTCTATTTTGATGGTGAATTCCTTCTTTCCTTTTGTTTCCTTCTTCTTCTCTTTTGTGGCCTAGATTATTTCCTAATGGCCTTAGAGTTCTCTATTTTGATTAGGTCTCTCTTAGGCACTACCTAATCCAGGTGGCTCCAGAGACACACACAGGACAAAGAGGGCTTATGAAAGCTCGAAAATCAAAGTGATCATAATGATTTTGAACTAGGACGAGAGCGTAAATCTCGTCATTGATCGTAGCGGTGCCAACAGTTCGTCAATCTGAGCTTGTATGAGGGAGAACGAGCCAGTCAAAGTTCTGGTCAAAGTTGGACTGTGGGCCAGGTTTAAGTGTCCTACAATTTGACTGACCTCGAGGCATGAAACCTAGCCCCTGAAAGTGGGAGAAATTGTGGCCTCTTTGATTTGTCTAATAACCCTTATGTTAGACAAAATTTTAAATGCCCTATTAAATACAAAATTAAAATATATATATATATATATATGAATGTGGTGGTGGGCCACCACACCTGCCATGCCCAAAACAATATAACAAAAAATTACATTAAAAATGGCTTGGAAGCCATCACCCCGCCGAGCCCTCCAACCAACACCATAACATATTAAAACTAATATAACCTCCCACCAAACAATGTGGTCAAAAGATTTGTTAAGGTTTTCGGCAGGGGTCGAACTCACCCGGCCCACATGGCCGACCCCTGAGTGGGTGGCCTCATGAATGTACTCATGTGATGTACCAACAGTACAACAAACCATTGTACTACCAAAACCACACATAAAAATAAAACTAATGCGCCACCAACCCCATTTAATATATGGTTACGGAGTGTATGGGGCATGCAATGTGGTTTGTTTTTTAAAACAAAATACGGTTTTATTTTTTAACAAAAAGGCATTAAATGGAGGGGTCGGGGTTTGACCACCCAACCTCCTCCTTATTATTCGAAGTGTATACCAATCCGCCCAAACGAATTCATTGGTTTATCCGCTCGTAAACTTATATAAACCTTCATTTTGCCAGTGCACCCAGGAATGGAGGAACCAGGAGGGTGCATGGAAACTGAGACGGCAATTTTTTTTAATTAATTTATTTGCAGGTGGAACCATGATTGAGTGCAATTTCCAGGAGGGTGAAATTTTTGCAGTGTCCAAATTAGACAAACTTTATGTTGATCTTACACCTCTCAGTGACACAAACCACATGGTGTAGTCAGTTTCCTGATCTGAGAAACATATTTATAAAGGACCCAGAGGAGGGAATCTTTAAGGAATCTAGGGGGAATCTAAAAGATTCATTGAGCGCTAGATTTCCACTTTCTTAGAATTCAGAAATTTCATAGTAGATTTTGCACTATTCGACGCCAAAAATCTGATGGTGCATTTAGATTTTCCATTTTCTCATTCTATTTTTTGGCCACTTTTCAAAGTGGAGAGTAGGTGTCAACATTCATGTGCGAGCAGTCATTCCATGAGATTCGACGTCGTGAGATCGATGGTACGAACAACTTTAACAGCTTGACATATTTCTCTTCAGATGGCCCCTAGATGTTAGGTATATGCAGTGTGTTCATGTACTTCTTTTGCTATGGATTGTGCTACACAGATCCCTATTTGATGTTTGATGTGGGATCTTATTTCTTACTTGTTTTCTTGATTCCTGCTTGATGTGATGCATAATCATTTGTGAGATGTACTTGTCATGATTCATCATGTTTTGTTTGAGTTCCCTTTGTAATTATGTTGATGAGATACTCATGTGTCACCATGCATGATTGCATTGAGATTCCTTTTATGCCATGTTAGAGGGATGTTCATTATCATCAGGCATGAGTTTATGTCATACTGATAGGAGCCATTTTGACTAAGAGTTCTTGTAGCAAAACATCTCTTGGAGACACTCCTGCATGAGGGAATTTTCCTTGTATGATAGCAACATCACCCCTTATGTACATCATCACTTTTGACAGCACTTAATGCAGCGGCCTACACCATCTTGACACCAGGGCCCAGAGACATAGTCCCTCTTGGACGAACTCCGTTACCAATGACTTATGTTTCATGTGTTGATGAATGTCATGTTCCTCTTCTTTATAGCATTCAGATGTATTCATTTATGTTCTTTTAAAATTGCAATTTAAACACATCACCAAAGTAAAAGGTCTTGGAAGGGTCCTTTCTCACACCTGGACCTGGATCAAGTGGTATTGGAGGGTCTTTGCATGGATGTGAATTGCAAACGTAAACAATGGAACGTGAAGTGATAGAGGATGAAAAAGTGATGTGCGAGACCATACTCAAAATTTCCCAAAGGGTGGAAATAATGTATGAAACTCTATAAAAAGAGACAGAGGAAAAGGAGTGATAACGACTTTAGTTGCAATCCACAAAAGAGGCCCTTGAAGAACTGAAGCACAACAACCAGAATATTCAAACAGATAAGACTGAATAGAAAGAGGAGAAACGGAGTTTGCTATGATAGCTGCAAGCAAAGGCCGAGGCCTTGGAAAATATGCAGCATGACCCATTTGAGGTAAAATGTAGTTCTCTGAATTCATGTATGTGTCCTAATGATGATTTCACTATTTTTTAAAATCATACCACAAGAATTGGCTCCAAATTGTTGAAGAGAATGGGTGATGAAGGAAAAGGCTTGGGTGTTAGTGGCCGAAGCATTGTCAACCCCATCAAAGTAGAGGAATTACCCTATCAGGCAGGACTTGGGTGTGTCAGAAATAAATTTGGGGAATGCGCCAAGACAACTAGCAAACCACCAACAACAGATGATGAGAAGCCCTCATCAGTTCTTTCCAAATCGACGGAGGAGGTAAAATATGTTGATTTCCTTTCGGTTTCGTCTTCACATAGTATGATTTCTATTGGATATTTGGAGATCCCAATTATAGGGACAAACATGAGGATCCTTACCAGGACAAAGCACGAGGAGGAAAAAGAACTTGGTGTTAATAACCAAGGCATAACTCAACCATTGGAGGTTGTGCATAAACATTGATTTTCAGGCTTGAGATACACTCATGGAGAATGCTCGAAGGTGTCAGATTATTCCTAGACATCGTCGAAATCGTTGAGGAAAGAGAATGATGGGAAAACATCCCCATCCTCCCATGGTAGTTTCCATTGCAGGGAAAGAGCTAATTCAAGCTCTCATCGCCATACTTACACCAGAGACAGCAAGGAAAGGTATAACCACTCTTGACATGTGAATGTTCATTTCGATTATAATCATGTTGTTAACGATGGACATAAATCAAGACATCAAAAAACATGTACCTTTTATGGATTACATAACCATACATTTTCTAAGTGTTGGAAAAGAATGGCAGAACACAAAAGGATGAGGCATGAAAGACCCTCTCAACAGCAGGTAAAGAAACATGTCAAGCAGGTCTGGAGGAAGAAGACCTATTGCAGTCATTGTGACAGAAGTGGCCATCAAAGAGCCACATGTTCAAGGCTCCATCTAAAGAACCACCTTAAAGACAAAGCGTCAGTGCATGAACCAAGTGAAACAATTTTTCGACAAGCAAAACCACCATTGGGGGCGATCCATTCACATTGATAAGTGAAAAATGGTTTCTAGATATGTTATCTTGTCATGGTCGTGCTTTTGTAAATCATTTGTTGCATTTTAAAATGTAAAAAGTGATGACATGTTTTCCATCACTTATTAAGCAACAATGATGTCTGGTCTTATTTTGAGCTGCATTTTAAACTCTGAAAGTGATGTCGTGTTTCCATCACTTGTTAAAGAAACAACAATGTTTGGCCTTATATTTGTAAATCATGTGTTGCAGTGATGATGTGTTTTCCATCACTTGTTGGAGCAACAATGATATGTTGGTCTTTGTTGTCATAGTTGGGGTATTGTGTGCATCTTGATGTAAGCTTGACGCCATGTATGTGTTATAAACTCATGGCAATTATGGGATGTTTGGGTGCTTAGTTGGTCATGAAATTCAAGCATGTAATTTGCAAAAAAAATTGTACTAGAGGTTGTAGGTGTTGGCTCATCGCTTAAGGCTCCAAAGAACAAAGGTGAAGGAGATGGAAGTGAGACCTTTTCAAGGATGCTTGTGATGCAGACAAGGTAAAGAGAAGATGCATATTATTTTTCATGCTTTCTTAGTGGGGAGGATTGATCCAGGTGGCTTCAGAGACACACATAGGACAAAGAGGGCTTATGAAAGCTTGAAAATCAAAGTGATCAGAATGATTTCGAACTAGGACTGAAGTGTAGATCTCGTCATTCTAATCACAGTGATGCCAACGGTTCATCAATCTAAGCTCGTATGAGGGAGAACGAGCTAGTCAAAGTTCTGGTCAAAGTTGGACCATGGGCTAGGTTTAAGTGTCCTACAATTTGACCGACCCTGGGGCATGAAACCTAGCTCCTAAAAGTGGGAAAAATTGTGGACTCTTTAATTTGTCTAATAACCCTTATGTTAGACAAAATTTTAAAGATACCCCATTTTAAATAAAAAATAATATATATATATATATGAATGTGGTAGCAGGCCACCACCCCCGCCACCCCGAAAACCATATAACAAAAAATTACATTAAAAATGGCTCAGCGGCCATCACCCTGCCGAGCCCTCCAACCAACACCGTAACATATTAAAACAAATATTGGGGTGGGCACAGGTGACCTCTAGTGGACCCGGCCCACACCCCCAAAAACCTCCCACCAAACAATGTGGTCGAAAGATTTGTTAAAGGTGCTGACAGGGGTCAAACCCGCCTGCCCATTTGGCCAACCCCCGAGCCAGTGACCCCATGAATGTAATCATATGATGTACCAATGGTACAAAAAATCATCATACCACCAAAACCCCATGCAAAAATAAAACTAATATGCCACCAACCCCATTTAATATATGGTTACGAAGGGTATGGGGCATACATTGCGATTTGTCTTTTAAAACAAATTATCGTTTTTTTTTAAACAAAAAAGAATTAAAATGGAGGGGTCGAGGTTTGACCACCTGACCTCCTCCTTACTATTCGAAGTGTATACCAATTCACCCAAACGGATTCATTGGTTTATCTACCTACAAACTTAAAATAAGCCTTCATTTACCTAGTGTGCCTAGGCATGGAGGAACCAAGAGCATGCACGGAAACCGAGATCACAATTTTTTTTAATTAATTTATATCTAGGTGGAACTGTTGGGCATGGGATCCCTCGTAGCAAGTTTTGGGGCTCAAAGCCCAAGTTTTGGTCAAAGATGGTGTAGAACTCTGCGAAGTACAGACGTAGAGCACGAAGTGTACAATCAAGTCATAGGGCTGTCTACCCTAAAATGTTGTAATTTAATGCAAAGTTGTGTTGGCCTACCCATGGTCTGCATACCATGGGATTGTATAACTAGAGCAAGGCTCTAAGTGTAAAGATAGCCAAGGGAAGTAGAGAATAGATAGAGATGCAAAGGCATGACTAGAGCCTAGAGTGGAATCTGAAGTGTACTAGGTCGTAATGGTAGGAAGAGGCTTTGCAGCTAAGTGAACAGAGGCCTAGTAGAGTTCGCAGCTGAGTATACAGGCCCTTGTAGCTGAGTGCATAGGGAAGAGTCGAGTCTATACTTGGGATTGAAAGATAATAAAGAGAAGTTTATTTTGTGCATCTGTTCTGGAATATTTATGTTGATTTTATTCATTAGTTTTATTTTGTTTATGTAAAGCGCACACTTAATGAATACTCATATGAATGTTTATATCTGAATTTAATCTGAGTAATTAGCTAACAGAGACTAATTAAGGAAGACTTGGGTAAATAACACAGGTCACGCTACGGCTAGAATTGCACGAAGACAGTATCATAAAGCGTGGAGTACCCGCAGGTGCGTGTAGCGCAGTAAGTGCGAAGGTTGGACCGCATATCAATCACCACATATCAAATATCCCAAGGGTGTGGAAACCTAGTTCTAGCACCCTCCCATCTTGCTTCAGCTGAGACCTCAGTCCATGCTCCGCGGACTATTGCTGAAAGGGCTAGTAGTACCAGGATTTGCTTAGATAAATCACTTCCGAACCTGGGTCAGCCCCCACTAAGCCAACAAATGTTTCCGTTGTCGGGACCGAGATCTGCATAAGGGATGTCTGATGTCATGCCACTTGAACCCAACAAAGAAGGAAATTGAAGAGTGGTTGGGCAAGAATATTCATGAGTTCGTGACACAGTAAAATAGAACTCCGCAAGTATCTAAGGAAAAGTGGCTGGATCGCTATGTGTATATAGAAATCCATAAGATTTTCTTTGCATCCTTTCCATCTGAGTTGTATGAGTGGATCGTGAGGTTAGCTGACAGTCAAGGAAGGTGTAGGCTCGACCAACCGATAGTGTGGACTCTAGAGCTAGTGCACAGACTAGAAGCCTCATAGGATAAGATAGCGTGAACTGTGGACCACTGGCTCGACTGAATAATAGGAGGATTTATCACTGAGTTCACGGTAGACATGACCATCAGTTACAACGAGGCAGAGTGACATTTTCTCAAGGGACCATGAGCTAAGTATATTAAATCTTTGAACACCTAGATTAAGATGCTATTATGTGAAAAGCTGGTTATGCGACTAAATTAATGTTTGGGACTACGCGGAGTGGAAATATTTGTAGAAGAGGAAGTAATGAAGAATTAGAAAACAGTCCCTTAATTTCACCCTCACAAGAGAGCGAGGATGAGCTTGCAAAGGTTTCTATGAGAAGCACAGCCAATTTGATAAGGCATTGGATTCCATGGTTACCACCTCCACCCACACTGCCACTTACTTCACCTCCCTCACCTCCATCTCCACACACTCCACCTCCACTACCTCCATAGTTCAGTATGGTGAGCGCGATCAAACTACCAGTGTTCAGAGGAGTAGGGAATGAGGATCTAGACCAATTCTGGTTCGTGGTAAGAGCAGTATGGGAAGCACAGGGCATCATGGTTGACAATATTAAGAAGGCTACATTGGTGAGTGTGCTACAGGATCGTGCATTAACATGGTATATCAAACATTATAACAAGCACCAAAACATAGGGATAATAGAGATCCAGAATGCGCTGAACAGGGAATTTAGCAGACCAAAGTCAGAAAGACAATCAATCATCAGGTTTAAAGAGATCGAGATGCTCCTGGGAAAGACTCCCTGGGATCTAGATCAACAGTTGAAGATTACAATCTGTGAAGCCAATATGATGTTGATAGATGCACAACATCACACATGGTTTGTAACATCTCTGACACCACAATTGAGAATGACGCTGTCACAGTAGAAACTTTCTACCCAGGCCGAAGAGTTGGAGATAGCAATTAGATTACATGAGACCCCAATACAGGACCCTAGGTTGGGAGTTCAAAAAATCCACGTGCAACTACAGAATCTATGTTTGGAAATGCAAATCTTGAAGTAGGATAGGGCACCACGGGCAAAGGTGTGCGCAGAAATATGGTGCATAAAATGCAAAGGCTAGGGCCATGACAAGGATCACTACCTAGCATTCGCAAACTACTTAACAGGAGGAGGGCCAATGCCGCTAAGACTAGAGGCGCAGGTAGGGCCGAGAGTGGCACCCACTTTATGGTGCGCAATCTATCAGATAGGAGGGAAAGACATGACGGACAATTGTCATTTGCTGAAAAAATATACACAGACACCCCAGCAATTGTTTTGTAATTTCTGCAGGTTGGTAGGCCATGATGAGTGCACTTGCCACAGTTACAAGCTAATGATGGATCGAACCCTAGCCTATATGATGCAAACTGAAATGCGAGCCCTCGACCCAGATGTGGGGATGGTGCGTCTTGGATTTTAGGGGCGAGGTCAAGGATGAGGTGGAATGGGACCAGGAAGGGGTCGCAGACAATTAATTTGTTATAATTGTGGAGGACCAGGGCACAATGCCTGTGACTATACCAACATGACGAGGATATCCGGTACATATTGTGCTCAGTTTGATCATGAAACAATATATTGTCCTACGTTGATCACAAAGACGCATGAAAAAGGGGTATTCCAGCCTCCCCCAACTCAGAATATACAAATGATGAGGTCTAAGCTGTGCGAAGAAGACCCGAATGTAAACATGATGCTTAGAAGTGGTACGACCACAGGAGAGGATAAGGAGAAGCAGCCAGAGGAAAGTACGTGGGTTCGAAAGGCTCCTGTGAAGGAACCCGAGTTTGGCTTAGAACACTCAAAGGAGACATTCATGGAAGCTAAGAAGAGCTTCGCGGAGGCCTCCACTTCGAGTAGTAGCGATCAACCAGAGCCAGGAATGGATCCTTTTATGCTCACTACCTCTCTGGAGACATGCATGAAATTATTGCATGACAACAAGACAGTTAAAGGACTATAGGAACTAATCACCAGGTGCGCGAGGGCAGGGGAACTACCCATCATCTAGAAATTGGGGAATCATGCATTGAACATTGTAAGGGAAATGAGGTTGACTACACAGATTGGGCAATATAAAATGGATCAGGTGATCCTAGATATGGGTTCGGACACGAATGTATTACCGAAGCAAACATGGGAATGCATGGGCAGGACCATGTTACAGTGGTCCCCTTTTCAATTACGAATGGTGAACCAACAGAAGATTTTTCCCATGGGAAGGTTGCAAGGGGTAACAATTGATATTGAAGGCGCAAGCGCGCAGGCAGATTTTGAAGTAATAGAGATTGTCAAGGATAGCAATCCCTATCCCGCATTGTTAGGAATAGATTGGGCTACCGATATGAACGGTGTCATGAATTTGAAGAAGTGAAAATTGATCTTCGAGAAGAAGTCACTACATGTAGTAGTCCCACTGGACCCAGCCAAAGGAGCACACTACACTGAACCAATGAAAAATGATGAAAGTGACGATGATCTCAATTTTATTTACAAGATAACTATGCGAGACCAGAATTGAGTGAATCCAACTATAGATGGGAGGATCTCGTGGGAGTGTGAAAGCTCCTGCACTTCGAATTCAGATGAAGAAGTAGAGCACTGGAGAAATCAGTTACATGAAGTGACAACACTAAATTGCAACATGATGGTTAGATAACTACATTGCATGACAACAGAGGCAAGAGAGCTGTCAACATATGATGGATTGACAGTGGTGGATGAATTCCTGAGAAAATTTGAAAGCACAGTACCAGAAGAGCAGCAGTTCAATGCGTTGAAATGGGCACCGTGTGCAACACCTGCACGATGGTGTGGTACACATTAAGGAAACTTTGAGGATTGGTGCGAATGTAGAAGGATAATGCACCTACTATTTGGAAGCCCCCAACTTTGAACGAGAGTTAGGTGGAAAGGACAAAGTAACTTGCACGCCCACTTATGTCGATGGGTATAGACATGTGTTGTGCAGTGCACACAAGAACACCCCAAATTCAGGATCGAAAATTGAAATAGGACACAGCAATAGGAGAGGCGACGCGCATCACAAAAGTTCCATGTGGAAGCATTCAAGAAGTTATGCAAAGTCCTAAATACAGTTCACCAGGTGAGACAAACTGATTGGGACCTATGCGTACCAGCGGTTCGATGGGCCTATAGGGCCATGTGCAAAACCCTACGCACGGAGATGATTCCAAAGCTAAGGAGTAGGGTTGAGACCATAATTTTAGAGAAAAGGAATCCTCACGCAATAGCTCCCATAGTTGGGACACTACATGAGGACCAGAACAGAGGAATTCTACAGCTACGTGAGGGTGAACATATGCGGATTCAAGAAGCCATTTGGTGAGGGAACCTTAAGCTTCACGGACTCAAAGAGGATTGGGTATGACTAAGGAAGAAAAGCATGTTAATGGAAGCGGAAATCAAAAAATTGGAAAACGAAATCGCACAAGCATGCTGCATCAATAAAATAATAGGTCAAGATAAGGGTAGCCATACTACTGCATTAGAAGATTATCGCCGAGAAATTGTGACTCTGTTACCATGGCTACGACCGCACCTTACCAGACAAAGTAACTAGGGGAGAGCACCGCATAAGTAAGAATGCGCGGCGCTGACCGTCGCGAGGATAATTGAGGAGTGCCCACGGACTAGGCTGGAAGGTGAATTGAAGTCTTGCACAGGTGGTGCGACCACCTGACTAGCCATCGGAAGCATAGTCTTAGCACTCCAAGTAGTTGAAAGAGAGTGTGGGACTATAAAAGAGTCTGTGTGGGAGCTGTGCAATAAGGAGGTCGTACGCAAGATCAGTATGTCATAGGGGTCATGCTAACATATAAGGGGTTGCGCTGCCATGTGGGTAGGCTAGGAAGTGACCATTAGTGTCACTGTTCATGACAAGATGTCCAATTTAAGGCAAAGAGGAGCGGGCGGCAGGCAATTAAGACACGAATTAAGAGCTAGATTTGGCATGATCTTCTGCCCAAAATGCATTAATGACTCAGAAGTTGGGGGAATGTTCAAATTCAAATTCAAAAGGTTCTATAAAATCCCCAGGATTAGCCAAGAGGCAACACTTGGTTTTTTTAGAATTGAGCAATTACAGAGCAGTAAGCATCATGTACTCTTACCACCTTTGACTGTAGAAATGATGATTGCTACCAGAACAAGAGTGTGATTCGCTGAAGTTACCATGGAGCCCCATATGGTCCATGAGGAGCCCGAAGAGACGGCTGTTGTGCCATAAGTGCCAAAATCACCATGAATGTCATGGCCAAATAAAGATAAGCAGACTATGGGCCCAGTCTATGTATCCCCAAGAAACCCACGGTCCGAAAAATTGTCAATGGAAGAAAAAGGCAAAGTCATCACTGTTGAATCAGATGAAGAGGAGGAAGACTTGCAAGCTCTAATCACTCAAATTGAGGTGCATAACAATGTGGAGGAGGATGTTTGACCAATTCCTTCCACAACAAAGTTAGATATGTATGTCCCCTAGTGGAAAGGGAAAGCCAAGATGCCGAAAGACCTGGAGGCCATGAAGAGTGCGCTCCAGACCTCGCTTCTCCCCGACGCTATAAGGTTTGAAGATCTGCCTTTGGGATGAGTACTTAGCATGAAGTTCGAGGATTGGGACCTCGTGGACAGTGATAAGTTCCCACACCTGGCCATAGAGAGTTTAATGAAGTAGAATTCAGAGGGGACCAAGCCGCAAAAATGGTTGCGCGGTGTGGAGAAGGTTGGGTTACTCCATCTGTGATGGATACCCCACTACCACTGCGCGCCCATCATGATTTTTGTCATCAGGTAGCTATTATTCTTGGTGCATGATGGGTATCTCTGGATGGAGGAGCCTATTCCCATCACGGCTGACCTAATTCACAAAATTTCTCAACTGCCCTTCGAAGGACACAACCCCATGACCATAGCAGGAAAAAGCAGTGACCTGGTCCTTGCAGAAGCTATGAAGACCAAGTATAAACTAGAGAAGGAAAAGTGAGGGTGTGCAATCGCAAGCATTAAGGACAAAGGGATATGCGTAGCCACCCAACTGGTAACTAGCAATCTGATGAGGAAATGTCGTGTCAATGAAGTACGAGCGTCTGTGATTGCGCTGGCAGAGTAGTGCATAGAGGGGGTACAATTCAACTGAGCGCATTCACTCTGCAAGGAGTTTCTGACGAACTGCAAGGAGGCCTAGGAGCAGGGTAATACCTTCCACTACACGTGGTTGCTCTTATCCATCTTGTTGGTTGCAGGGGAACTGCCAGAGGACAACCAGTTTCCCAGTATTGAGCATGATCTACTCGAAGCTACAAGGTACACCTCGCTCTAGGATATAAAAGATTTGAAGAGGATTCACGAGACGAAGATATTCAAGGAGGTGAGCATCCAAATGTGGATCAACCAATGTCCGCACATGTCTCCCATGGTTTATAACAGCTTGCAAAGCTCGGCAGAGTTCAAGGTGGATATGCATAACATGTATATCCGGGTGCGCAAGGATCTAGTGCATGAATGGGTGAATCTTCCATTCATCGCAATGGATGATGTGATCTTCACAGTGATGGAGTCATGGCCTCTGGAGTGGCACACCCCAAACTTGGCAGGAATGGAGAAGGTCGTAGCCTAGCAAAGGAAGAAGGACACCAAGCTGGGCATTGTGCAGCTGGCTGAAAGGAGGTGCTAGGAACAAGAAGCAGTCGCACAACAGAAGACGGTCAATGTAGCAGCAATAGTGCGGATGGTAGAAACCACAATAGTGCCAACAGAAGAGCCCAAGGAGGGCCAAGAGATGTCCATGGGACAACAAACCGAGGAAGTGGATAGGATAGAAGAGCACACGGACCCCGGTTCAGCATCAACCCAACTCAAGCAACAACGTGTCCCTAAGAAAACAACTCCCAGGAAGAAAGTGAAGGAGACAAAGACATTCGTTGACCTGATCACACTCACAGAAGGTGATCTGTTTGACATCCGCGAAATGGATCGCGAGGTCACAAAGGACGCACTCCAGGAAATGAGGATGGAGTAGAACACTGTGTTGGGGGTGCTCAACGCACAACTACAAGGCTTACAGGTATAGCCCCCCAAATAGGTACAATAGCTTTGTACATCGCAGCAGGAACCATAGAGGCTAAAAAAACGTTGCGTGCCTATAGAGACAACCCTTTCGTGTTGCTCGAAGGTGCCCTAGCAGTAGCAAGCGAGGTAATCCAAGTGGATATTGGTGGCCACCCGCTAATTCGACTTGGATCCCCTCTAAGTGCTTCGTGCAGTTTTTTTCAGTTTCCTTAATTATAGCACAATTTAC
>APFE031461565.1:43576-57702 GCA_000404065.3 Pinus taeda
ATATCCATGTATTCCTTGAGAAGTCATCTATAAATGATACATAGTACATAGACTTACCCAGTGATGGAACCTTCATAGGTCCAAACACATCACTGTGCACAAGCTCTAATATCTGTTTCGCCCTCTTACTACCAGAGGGGAAGCTCACCCAATTATGCTTCCCATATACACATTTTTCACAAAAATCAAAATCTAGAGAGCTATTACTCATACCTTCTACCATACCTTTACCATGAAGTATTCAAAGGCCCTTCTCTCCAATATGTCCAAGCCTTTGATGCCACAGCATGGCCTTTTCTCCAAAGACCACTAGATTTTCTGCTCCACTTTCAGGAGCCACAGAACTGTTGAACCCATCAATAACAATGCTATCTTGCAGCTTGTATAGAGTTCCAATCCAAACTCCTCGCATCAATACCAGTGCTCCTCAAACCATTTTGTAGGTATCCTTCTCGAAAACTATTTTTACACCTGCATCATCCAACTTGCTTATAAAAATGAGATTTCTAGTTAATGCAACAATATGCAAAACACCTGGAAGTGTTCTAACCCTTCCACCTTGCAAATTCAACTTTACTTTTCCATGACCAACAATTCTAGCCTTCCTTTCATCCCCCAAGAATACATCACCACCATCATATTTCTCATACTCGCAGAACCACTCTCTATGGGGAGTGAAGTGAAAGGATGCACCTGAGCCAATCAACCATGTGTCATGATCTACATGTGTACTTGAAGAAGCCAAGTACACATCCCCACCTTCATCTGATGTGGTTTTCACCTCTACAGAAGGAGCATCATCAGATCCCTTTCCTTTATCAAGAGCTTTAGATTTATAGTCCCTTTTGTAGTGCCCTTCCTTTTCGCATTTCCAACACACCACCTTTACAGGTTTTCTTGGAGATTAGATCTCCCTCTAGATTTAGATCTTCCACTCGATCACTTATTTTTGTTTCTGTTCTGGGACCATCCTCATACAGACAATGCATCACCATTATGGCTCTCCATATTTTTCCCTCTCATCTCCTCCGTTAGCAAGGATGAGACTATTTCATCAAACTGAAAGGTAGTTGCATTGCTACCTATTGCAATCACTAGACTATCCCACGAATCTAGTAGAGAACACAACAAACTGATGCACTTATCTTCATCTGAAATTTTAATATCAATAGTGCTACCTGACTTACCATAGTATTAAATGCATTCAGATGTCTGTTACCAAGTTTCCATCTTTCATCTTTATTATACAGCTTTTTTCTGAAACATTTATTCACCAGAACTTAGATTGTACAAGTCCCTACTTATCCACAAACTTTCTTACCATCGCTTCCCCTGTACATCAGAATACTGATTTGTAGACACATAATCGTATTTGCTCTTTGCCTTTCAATCCAACTTCTTCCATCTTCATTGGACATTCCTGTTGTTTATACCCAGATCTAGCTCCCGATCCACTAATCTTTATCCACCAACAGATCCTCCATCTTGAGTTTCCACAACTCAAAACTCTAACCATTAAATTTCTCGATCTCTATCTTTCCACTACTCGCCATCTTCTTTCACCACCAGAATCGATCTCACAAATCTCCCACTAAATAGGGTCTACCACGGGCCCGAGCTAAACCCCTCAGTAACAAAGGCGTCCCCTTGAAGCCAAAACTGCTCTAATACTAAATGTAGGTTTTAACCCCACACAGAAATTACCTACATACGAATTCTAAAACACAGAAAATAAACAATGCAAGAGCATAACACATAAAACACATATACACAGAGATTTTCACCTAGATCCCAAAACTGGGATTGCCAGCGTGACTTTTCATTATGTTCCTTTCAATGTTACTATACATATTTATACATGTCGAAGCATCCAATACCATGGACTGAAAAACCATCGTGTCCAAAACCATGGATCAAAAACCATCACATCCAAAAACATGTGCGAAAATCATGCACAAAACCATAGGTGGGTCCGCCCAACCTAACATAGGGTCCAAAACTGAAATTTTCTGGGGCAACGTAATGTGGGGTTATGGGTACACCTCAAATCCCCTGTGACCCCCCCTCTAACCCCCCGGTTAACTATGTGGGCTAGTCATGGAAAGAATATAACACAACCCAACACTAGTTACAGGATGGGGTCATCACAGAGCTCTGCGTCACGGAAGGCCATGCGATCCAGGTCTTGAACGAGCAGAAAATCAACATGGATCAGATCAACCTCCAGCATGATAAGTTGCTTGCGCAGGCTTGTGGACTGGAGCAGGCAGTAGAGGATGCATGTAGGAGCATCCCAGAGTTGGCCATGTCAGCAAAGCTACCAGTAGCAAAGCGGGTTCACGAATTGGTGGCCAAAGTCTGCGAGGCCACGGAGGAAATGACAAAGGTTCAGTTGGAGCTGAACCTGCAGATTGTCGAGCTATGGTTGAAGTTAGAGAGAAACGCGACTGCACTATTTAAACGGGGTTGGAGAAAATTGGCCAAGCAGTATAGGACTGCACTAGGATGTTGGACCAAGCACTAACAATGCTTACATACTTGCAGGAAGATCCAAACCTACAACGCCTAGAAACAGAGGCACGCAAGTTGCAGTAGGAGTACGACGATGTCCGCAGGACTATGCAGACAGTCGTCCTTACTCAACGACTCGCTAAACTGTAGTGAGCAAGGGCACTGAAGGACCAGTTAGACATCGTGTAACAAAAAGAAGCCTTGATTAAAGCACGCATGCAGCCATGGATCAATGAAGCTTCCACAATTACAGCTACAATTGAAGGAAAGCTGGCACAAATGCAGGGACTTTATGCGGTTAGACAAGAATGTGACCCTACTCATGAAGGTTCATAGATAAGCGTATAGCAAGTACATCAGACACCAGAACAGTGTGTCACGGACACCCAAGCTATGCGAGACCTGCTAGATGGACTCTGCACAAAGTTCGCCGCACCAATAGAGTGACTTGAGACGAGTCATAATGATTGTGTTGGGGGCTTGTTGGGTATGGGATCCCTCGCAATAGTTTTTGGGCTCAAAGCCCAAGTTTGGGTCAAAGATGGTGTAGAAATCTGCAAAGTACAGATGTGGAGCGCAAAGTGTATAGTCGAGTCAAAGGGTTGCCTGCCCTAAAATATTGTAATTTAATATAAAATTGTGTCAGCCTACCCATGGTCCACGGACCATGGGATTGTATAAATAGAGTGAGGCTCTAAGTGTAAAGATAGTTAAGGGAAGTAAAGAATAAATAGAGATGCGAATGCATGATTAGATCCTAGAGTGGAATCTGAAGTGTACTGGGTCATAGTGGTAGGAAGAGGCTCCGCAACTGAGTGTGCAGAGGCCTAGTAGAGTCCGCAGCTGAGTGCGCAGACCCTTGTAACTGAGTGCACAAGGCGGAGTTGGGTCTGTACTTGGGATTGAAAGATAATAAAGATAACTTTATTCTGTGCATTTGTCCTGGAATCTTTATGTTGATGGTATTCATTACTTCTACTCTATTTATGTAATGCATGCACTTAATGAATACTCCTATGAATGTTTATATGTGAATTCAACTAAGTAATCAACTAATAGAGACTAATTAAGGAAGACTTGGTTAAATAACACGGGTCACATTGCAGCTAGAATTACGTGAAGATAGTATCACAGGTTGCGGGGTACCCATATGTGCGTGTAGTGCAGTAAGTGTGAAGGTCCAGCCGCATATCAATCACCACATATCAGATATCCCCAGGGTGCGGAAACCTGGTTCTAGCACCCTCCCACACTACTTCGAGTGAGACCTCAGTCTGTGCTCCACGGTCTGTTGCCGAAAGGGCCAGTAGTACCTAGATTTTCTTAGCTAAATCACTTCTGAACCTAGGTCAAGCCCCACTAAGCCAACAGGAACCATGATTGAGCAAAATTTCCAAGAGGGTGAAATTTTTGTAGTGTCCAAATTGGACAAACTTTATGTCGATCTTACATCTCTTAGCGACATGAACTTGATAGTGCAATCAGTTACCTAATCTAAGCAATAGATTTGTAGAGGATCTAAAGGAGGGAATATTTAAGGAATCTAGGAGGCATCTAAAAGATTCCTTGAGCCCCAGATTTCCACTTTCTCAGAATTCATAAATTTGACAGTCAATTTTGCATTATTCATCACCACAAATCTGATGGTGCATTCAAATTTTCGATTTGCTCATTCTATGTTTTGGCCACTTTTCAAAGTGGAGTGCAAGTGTTAGCGTTCATGTGCGAGCAGTAATTCCATGAGATTCAACGCTGTGAGATTGATGGTATGAACAGCTTCACCAACTTGACATCCTTTTCTTCAAATGGCCCCTAGATGTGAGGTATATGAAGTGCGTTCATGTACTTGTTTTGCTATGCATTGTGCTTCACAGATCCCTATTTTATGTTTTATGTGGGATCTTGTTTCTTGTTTTCATGATTCCTGCTTTATGTGATGTGGAATCATTTGTGAGATGTACTTGTTGTCATGATTCGTCATGTTTTGCTTGAGTTCCCTTTGTCGTTATGTTGATGGGATACTTATGTGTTGCCATGCATGATTGCATTGAGATCCCTTTTATGCCATGTTGGCAGGGTGTTCATTATCATCAGGCATGAGTTTATGTCATACTGATAGGAGTCCTTTTGACTGAGGGTTCCTGTAGCGAAACATCTCTTGGAGCCACTCCTATGTGAGGGCATTTTCCTTGTATGACAGCGACATCACCTCTTATGTACATCATCACAATTGACAACACTTAATGCAACAACCTACACCATCTTGACACCGGGGCCCGGAGACGTAGTCCCTCTTGGACGAACTTCGTTATCAATGGCTTAGGTTTCATGTGTTGATGAATGTCATGTTCCTCTCCTTTACAGCATTCAAATGTATTCAATTATGTTCTTTTAAAATTTCAATTTAACACATCACAAAAGTAAAAGGTCTTGGAAGGGTCCTTTGTCACATCTGGACCCAAATCACTACCACTTTGGGTTTTAGGACAATTTGTTCCTTTCTTCCTTCTTGTAGCAGCATTATGTCTCCCTATAACATCCATTCCTTGTCTTCCAGGGTCTTCTAGCTATATGGGAGTGATGAGAAATGATGTAGAGGATTTGGAGGATGATGCTAGGGCTCATAGGGAGTAGTGTAGGTTTGTGAAAATGGAGAGGATGTTCGCTCTTTTTTTTTTAAATAAATTTTCAGGGTGAGAAAGAATGTAGGGTTTGTTATTGAAAAATATTGGTTTTTTTCTTTATGAAATGGGATGGATGAAAGATGTATAGATAGTGGAATTCAAGTGGATGGAGGGTTTGGAGTGCTTTGGTGACTTGGCTTTTACACAAATTTCCTCTTTTAACTATTATCCTCATTCCTCGAAATCATCACCCTTCCTAATTTGGCTTTTCCACATTGCATAAGTGAAGGAGTGAGCTAAAATTAACTAGTTGAAGGCAACTGGGACTTCTATCCCATTCTTGGCGTATTAAACCTCATTTCTCATGCATTGACAACAAATTTCTAACTATAATATGCTCAAGGGAAGAGGTCATGAATATTTCATACATGTACCTACGTGATGGTTGTTGGAGAAACACACATGCTGTTGTTGACTTGATGATTGATCCATGGTCCTCTAGAGGTGATAATTTCCTTTTTTTTCTTCTGCACAAGTCTTCATAGCTTGGTGATTCTAAACCTTTGTCTTCTATTTACCATAAGCAAGCTATCCTAGTAAAACGTGGCCTTCTTGGAGTGATGGGATTGTCCATGGGCGATGTTCACCTTCCCTATACCTTATTCCACCATTAGACACATTTCCCACACTTTATTTCACCTTTTGTACCTTCCTATAACATTTAGCCTGTTTCCTGTAGTAAACTAGGACTCCTGTAGTAGTACTACAGGAAACAATAGATTTGCCTTATTTTGTCCATATCTCCCAAATGGTTGAATGAATTGATCTGAAATTTTTTTAGTATGTTTCCATCATCCTTATGCACCTGCCCATAAAAACAATTATCCCATGGATGCATGAAACTTGAGAAAACTTAAAAATTACTGAAATTGATGGAGGTCAATTTCTTGGAAACTGTGCACTGGAATTTTCTGAAATTTCTTGGGCATGTTACCATCATCTATATGAATCTCCCCATGAAACAAGATTTTAAATGAATTCATGTTTATCGAGAAAATTCAAAAATGGTTGTAGGTGATGGAGGTCGAATTCTCGAAAACTGTGCAGTGGAATTTTCTGAAATCGCTTGAGCAAGTTACCATCATCCATATGCATCTCCACCTAAAACATCTTGGCAAATGGATGCATGGTTTTCAAGATATGACAAAAATAAATATATGTTATGTGTATTTCTGTTTCCTGTAGTAAAAAAGAGCATTCCTGTAGTATTTTAGGACAACAAGGAAAATGAATGGGAAAAGCTTGAGAATGATGGGTGGATGGTCGAAATAGATGAGGGTGATGGATTGGCATGGCTATGGTCCTTTTGGAGCATCTGAGAAAAGGAGGAGAAAGTCCAAGTTTGACTTCCTTTGATTAGAATTTTGACCAATTTTTTCTTTTTTTGGTACCAACTTGTTTTTGTTGCTTGTAGATTTGGAGATCACCTACATTCATTAGAGAGATCCATGCAGAAAAGATTTTTTATTTTTTTCCCTTTTTTTGTTTCTAGTCCTACTAGCCGCCTTAATGATGTTTTCAACTAGTAGGTCTACCTAGGCACCTCAAAGAAGGTTTTCACCTAGGATCTCTCCTTTATCTCTTTTTTTTCAACCCATTGATTGCCTCATGGAGGTTTTTAATCAATGAGCCAATCTCATGCGCCTCAAAGGAGGTTTTCACTTGACATTTTTTATATTTTATTTTTTCAAAATTTTAATTTTTTTACCCTACTATACTTGAAAAACAAAATCACTTTCAAGTATAAGAAAACATCTAATGGAGACATGTGCACATCAATATGACAGACAAACTGATGTGTAGGCTTGAAATGTATGCTTTGACATGTAATTAAATTTGAAGGATCAAATGATTTGACTTTGATGATATTAAGCATAGTTGAAGAAGTGAGTGTTGATGCAACTTAATGACTGTCTGGAACCATATTTCAATATAGTTGTGATGCCCCTGGTCCACTTGCATATTTGGATCATTCTGGATGTCTTCTTCATCCATGACCTTTAAATCTACCTCTTTTTTTTTATTCTTCTCTTAAATACATGGAGGATCTAATGGTAACCATGAGGAGCTTTCTCAATCTATGATTTTCATGTTTTCTCTTCATCAAATGTAGCCCGTGATCTTTTGGTATTCTCATTTGAATATTCCTTTTCTGCATGTTGTCCTTCAATGGAATCAAGAGAATCTCTTTTTTTAATGTTCTTCCTGAGCTCAGATGAATACCATTGAGATCAAGAGGAGATATTTGGAAGTGTTATACCTCAGCGTTGTAAGTGGGTTGAGCTACTTCATTGTGTGGGTTTGGAAATGGTGGTATAGGTAGTTTAGTGGGAGCGAATATTCGAAATGGATGTGGTTGGGGTTGTCGTTGTGGTGGAGGTGGATGGTAGGGATAACATGGAGTTGGGTATAGAGGATATTGAGGAAAATATTGAGGATGGCTCCTGTGATGTAGGAAAGTGTTCCCTCTGCGGACAAAGGCAACCCCTCTAGCCCTAGAGTGGGTCTAGTCACAAACAAGGACATATCAACAATTGCTTTCCTTAAATAGTTAAAGTTGGAGGCCTACCTCAACCGGTGGTCGATGGAGTTCCATTGCACTGTTCCAACTTCTGCTTCCTTCTCCTCAATGAGTGATCAACCTGAAACAAAGCAAAGGAAATACAACAAAGCACGTAACCGAAAAAAACAATGAACTATTTACTCACAAAGTCAAGAAGTCATGAGCTATCAATTACATTACATACAAGGCATAGGAAAACATCATTGATTACATTATTAATGAAATAAAAGTCATCTTACAACCAAAGTCTTGACATCACAAGCCTTCTCAGAAGGGTCCAGCCAGCATGTTCTTCAAGCATTCACTCTTTGAAGATGGATCTCCCAACATACAAGTCTCTCTCTCTCACTCACAAGTTTTACATGGAATCAAGGGCACTTCAAAACCTTCCCCAAACTAGCAACACTCTCACACTTATCACACTCACACCAGCTATCTATCAAAGCACTAACAGTACTATACAAACCAATAATTCTCCAACTACCAACTAGCTGATCATATCAAAGGTGAGTGTTTAAATAGGAGAAAGGAGCCTCCATGAAAGGTGGAAGGGAGAGCTTATCATCAAGGAAGGTAGCACAATTGATGGAACTGCCACACTAGGGAAGGAAGGGAAACATAAAATATGCCAACATCTAGGTCTGGAGTCATCTAGAAGGCCGATTATTGGAACAAATTCGCCTAATCTGGATCATCGCAGGCACAAAACTGAGATTCAGCGCTGACATCGCTAGTAATCAGTGTAACCAGTCAGATCATCGCTGAAGTTAACACATAGACCCACACTAGTGCATAAAATCGGGCAATCGCGGGAATTTGATGTACTTCCACTCTAGCAGCGTGGTTGGACTGTTCATGAGTGCCTTTCAGCACGTTTATTAAGCCCATAACCACGATGAGGCAGATAACTTAGGAAACGTGGGTCAATTGGCAGCATAGGAGAGCATTTGTCTATTATGATCATGTTTGACTTGGACACATGACATAGTGAAAGGACCGGGAGTGAAGGCGGTGATAAATTACTGTGTAACAGATGCCCCCTCAAGTATGAAGCTCGAGAGAGTGGGAGGGGTGAAATGCTTTACAAAACGACTAAGTTGGAACACCATCTAGAAGAACCTATAGGTGCAAGCACAATATCTTTGATAGTGAAGTACATGTAGTCTAGGCATGGACGCAGCCATCCAAAAGACATATAAACAAGGTTTGTGGTATGGACGCAACCATCCAACTAATAAGACCATAATAATGATAAAGGTATGGTCGTAGCCATCCATGAAGACTCAAGTATGGTCACAACCATCCATCAATGAGTCATGTAATCACGAACCAATCCACGCAGCCTGAACATGTGTAATCTGGGTTCAGGGTCTTGAAGCCAACCGACCATAGTACAAATTCTAACATGCGAATAGAGGTACTGAAGTCAAGCATGAGAGAAAGTCGCTTGATTACCGATCAATGATGTAAATCGTTAACAAGTGTGAGAGAAACCACCAATAATGCCAATGGTTCTCAAGGTACTGTCTACTACAATCCACGAAGTGTGAAGAAGGAGCTGAAGTCGAACACTCGCGGAATCACCCAATCAGTGACCAATGATGCAAGTCGACCGTCAGGTGCGAAGAACTTGCAATTGAGGCATGCAAGCTCCAAGGTACCAAGGGGGATCTCTAGATAAATCTCCTAGATAATGAGCTGATGTCGACAGGAGACAATCCATCGTAGGAGGGCCATAATGTTTCCCCCATCAACAACATGAGACGAGGGACAAGAGGTAGATGGTGAAACAAAGTATCAGAGAAGGAGACAGAGGTGTAAACTGCAGAAGGAGTATACTCTTGAACATGTCGGCGACACGACTCCAGAGGGTGGCAACATTCAGGTACCAAGGGATCAGAGGCTTAAATGGAGATGACATAGACCAGATAGAATGAGGCTAAATGATAACCCAAACCCGTGCAACACCAAATGACGATGTATGGATATCCCAACCCGACAAGAAGCAAAAGTTTCAATGTTCAAGAGTGACTTGCTGCCATAGACAATCAATGATAAACCTGTTGTTGAATCCAACCTAGTAATAGTTTAACGAGCCCTAGGGAGGAGAAGCTCAAGTCTTATCATGGTGATGAGTCCAATGTTGTCAGGGTTTAATGAGTCCGACATAGGTAAAACTCGGAGTATTTTTCATGTTTAGGGAGTTTGAAAAAGACACGGAAAAGAAAGCTCCAGGGGGGTCCGTTTTCGTAAATTTGTGTCTCTCGAGCCCGAAAAGGTATAAAAAGATACTCGACAAAACTGCTTTACCATTACGATCAAGGAGTACTTTTCGTGATTAGTGACCTCGACCCGAAAAAGTAGAAAAGCGACCGAAATCATGTCATTTCATAACCAATAGGGAACCTAAAACGACAAAAGCTCGACAATCTTTTCGTGTTTACACGGTCAGAAAAGAGCTTAAAGTTGACTGCCTTTTTATTTCATTTAACGAGTCAAAAGGAATAACTCGACAATCTTTTCATCTTTAAATGGTCATAAAAGAGCTGAAAGAAGACCTCCATTTTTATTCTCTTTAACAAGACAAAAAGGGAAAAATACTCGGCAATCTTTTCATATTTTACGAGTCAGAAAAGAGCTTAAAGGTGACTCGTCCTAGAGGAACGAGTGGTATAAAGGGTAGCAACTGGTTCCAGCGATGGTGGAACTGCTCAAAACATGTAATGGTCAAGAGGCTAGCTAATAAAACCACTCATCATTGTAGTTCCTCAGGAAAGGAAAAACAACCAAGTGAAAGCATATGATTGGCTAAAGAGATGGTGGCGATGGAATGAAACAACCAAGGCTCATCTAGAAAAATTTGGCGGATAAACGGCAATCACGAGATGTAAATCAGGTATGGTTTCATTTTTACACAAGCTTGAACCATAGAGTACTCTCCTTGGATTCATTTTCATGTTTACAGAAGCTTGAAACGAAAAACTATGCTTATTATGAGTTCGCATGCCCCTAGCATAATGACGCAAATTGAGGTACATGCCCCCCAAGCTTCATTGCATTCAACAAGGTAGATGGAAAGAAGGTTCACTTTTGAGATCTTGGAAAGACTCGACTTGGAATTTACGAGATCTTAATCAAAGACTCGATTTGGAAAGGGAGTTGTGTCATTTTTTAATGAGGTTGACACAGTAAAAGAATTATCCTCACAACCCTTGTTTCATTTTTTAACGATCTTGGCACAAGATAAGCAACTATGCTCAGACTCCTTGTTTCATTTTTTAACGAGGTTGACACAAGATCAAACTATCCTCGGACACCCGGTTTCATTTGCCATAAGAGAACATGGCTCCCAAGAGGTCTTCGCGGGATGGAAGGAACGCACTCTGGGAGGAAGACATGTCATAAGGCACTAAAGATAGATCAGGTTCCAATGCCCCAAGTACATGATGTATGAGACCATCTGCATGATCACCAGCAGAGGCGGAGATGAAACGGGTAGCCACATAATTGACCTATGGCAAGGAAGGTACTGCTTGTGAGTATGAACCAAGAGGGGATGACGGTTGCACAGAGGCACCGGGGGACTAAAGAATGATAATTGATCTATGGTCACCACTCTTCCTTCATGTGGAAAAAAAACCACATGAAAAAGTGAAGAGACGAGGGCCCCCATGGCATAAACATAGTCACAGCCAAGGAGAAGACTGAACTCTAAAGCACCTTGGACAATCAGTACGTCTATATGGACAGTTTTGCCTCCCAAAGTAACAGGGAACTTTGGAAGGATCCCTAACGGTTGACTGGTTCCTCCATCAAACGCTAACAGATTTTGTGTGACTGACACAAGCTGTGGGGAGCCCAAAGCTTGCCAAGTAGTGGAAGGCATAAGACTGACAAATGCACCCTCATCCAAGACAGTGCCAGGTACTGCCTTATCATAGGCATGTACTGTAATCCAGAAAGGCACATGCGATGGAAGGCGGAAGGCGGTCAAATGACTCCAGTCAAAGGAAATGACTAAACTACTTGATGGGGGTATTGTATGATTGCCCCCATGCTTTACAAGAACCGAAGAAGAACCCTCTTGACCAGTGGGGATAGGAGGGTCATTTTCGGACTCAAGAGAATCTGACGAGACGAGAAGAACATGAGCGTGACGCTCTTCCAAAACAGAGTGATCAACAAGTGGTGAACCCAAGTTGACACTCTCTCCGACCAATGGTTGGTCTGGAACAGGCTTAGCACAGCCAATTTTGGAAAGAGGAGGATGAACAAGAGAAGAATCTAAGTCAATCTCTTGGTCGACGGGGAGAGGGTGTTGAAAATAATACTGAGAGGGGGGGGGTGAATCAGTATTATCTTATTCTTTTACCAAATCTTCCTTATTTATACTTTGAATTATTCTTTCATACCAATACCATAAATAATGAGCATGAACAAGAAAAGCAGACAGTCACATCAAAGAACACCATATATAAGGTGGAAACCAAATGTGGGTGAAAACCACCTGTGCAATATGTCTCTATCTTCTTTCAAATTAGAAACTCCTTTTACATTGGTCTTGTACTGGTGCAGTCCTTTACTAGTACGTAAGGCTGCAACCTGCAGAGAGCTACAACTCTCTCTCGTTTTTCCAGTCTTTCCTGGAAGGGAGCTACAACCCCTTACTTCTTTTCAAGGACCACTTTTCATAAATTTTCAAACTGGATCCATATACATCAAGTACATGTAAACTATACAGACAGCTGTAGTAACCAGATCAACAATAATAGAACAAAGACCAGAACATCTTATCAACAGAAAAATTCAACCAATAGAAGACCTTAAATCAGATACGCAGCTTTCTTTTTACTGGCCTGCGTTGCTACGCACTTCACCCTCTGTCTCACTGCGTATACCCGCAGATCTTCTTCTACTGAGCTGCGTGCCCACGCACTTCTCCTTTCACTGATCTACGTATAGTACGCACCCAATTGTACTATCGCGCCACGTACCTCCCAGCAGGTACGCACCCAAGAGAATAATCGCGCTGCGTGCTGCTACAGAAAGTACGCACCTGAACCACAGTCGTCCTGCGTACCCACGCACTGAACCTTTTACCGTCCCTACGCACCCACGCACTGAACCTTCGGCGCTCCTGCGTACCCACGCAGTAAACCTTCAGCGCCTCTGCGTACCCACGCACTGAGCCTTCGGTGCCTCTGCGTACCTCGACCAAGGGCTGAAATAAAGTCAGATGCTCAGATCTGAACTCGCGCTCAAGAGATAACCCTTCGCAGATTCGCTTCTAACTTCCCCTTTATAGATCAATCTTTTAAGACCAAGAACCCAAATAAATCAGATCTTAAGATATTCAATCACTCAAAAGATGCTCAGGCCAAATGATCTCCTTTGCTTTATATAGGCAAGCTCTTCCTCAAATCAAGGATCATGGGGCTCAATAATAATAATAAAATAAACAATACCACGGGCCGAAACCATGATAACCCAATACTGTTGGCTAAATACCATGAGAAACCCCACATTTGGGTGCTTAACTGCCTTGGAATGTGTGCACTGGGGTACGCACCCCATGAATGGGTTACCCGCGTATTTGGACGCGGTTCCTGCACGGTATAGCTGCGGGTACGCACCTACTGAACTGTTCTCCTGCGTACTTCTTTATTTTTCATAAAAAATGAGAGCCATGCCATGGGTGTTGCCATCAAGTACAACATCTGAAACATATAATCATACCAGAATCATAATTCCAACAATCTCCCCCTTTGGACTTGATGGCAACCTCAAAATCTTCAGCTACATTCTCCCCCTTTGACATCAAGGGCAAAGGGTTATGCTCCCCCTAAGAACATGCTCCCCCTGAGTATGAACCAGATCTGTAATGAAGAACCATAATCCACCATGAAAGAGATAGAGCCATATTGCAGCTCCTCTTTCTGCACATCATCCATAATGCCAACAATGCATTATATGCTCCCCCTGACCCTGTATGGACAACCATCAAAAGAGATTCAACATGATGATGCATCAACAACCCCCAGCTTGTGCCTGAGGTATTCAAAGGCCTCCCTGGGCAATGGTTTGGTGAGAATATCAGCAACTTGTTCCTTAGATGGGACATACTCCAATTTGACCTTTTTTTCAAGAACTTGTTCCCGAAGAAAATGATATTTGATCGGTATATGCTTTGTCTTCGAATGCATGACTGGATTCTTTGAAATGCTGATTGCACTTGTGTTATCACATAAGATGGAGACCGGTGGAGTACAATCGATTTGAAATTCCTGCAAGGTCTGCATCATCCAAAGGAGTTGAGTGCAGCAAGATGCGGCAGCAACATATTCTGCTTCAGCTGTAGATAAGGCAAT
>APFE031461565.1:57722-95173 GCA_000404065.3 Pinus taeda
AGCATCCAATACCATGGACTGAAAACCATCGCATCCAAAACCATGGACCGAAAACCATCGCGTCCAAAAAACATGTGCGAAAATCATGTACAAAACCATAGGTGGGTTTGCCCAACCTAACATAGGGTCCAAAACCAAAATTTTCTGGGGCACTGCCCTGGACCCCATAAAGTGGGGTTACGGGTACCCCTCAAACCCCCTGTTAACTATGTGGAAAGAATATAAGACAACCCAACAATCAATTCTAACAAACTTGCACTCACATATTAAGTTGAATAGACTCAATATGTCAAAATAAAAACTCCAAATTTTGAAAATCAAATGCATACCTAAACCCATACAACTTGTGAAAATTACGCAAATCAGTCACAAACATATTTCCCATTTACTACCATTCGCCTGCATCCTTGAACAAATTTGAGCTAAGTTAGGATAGCCCAAGCACATTGCTAATGCATTGATTATAGTCCATGGTTCCACACACAAGTCACTTATCTTTCTTTCTTGTACAATTTTTTTGGTTACACATCATAGGAGCACTTCCTAAGAAACTGCAAATTTCCTAATCATCATGCAAAGTAAAAAAGGGTTATTTTGGAGCTGTTAGTGTCCCGAAAAAATAGACATTGGATAGGTAACTGTCCTACATTTCTCACACTATATTTGTAACTTTGTAATTTGAATGGAGAGTCCAAATGAGATAAAAAGGAATTTAGAAAAATATTTTACGCATGGGACCCTCTGTATCTCCATTTTCCTTTGGTTTTCATGAAAGATATGGATTGATTACGATTGTTATCATTGGAGTTGAATTAATGTTGGCTGTGTGAAATATGACTTGGATTCCATGCCCGTGCTTAAGCATGAGTACCTCCTCCATTGATGGAACTCACTATAGAACTATGTTACATTGCAACGATCTAGTCTATTAAGAAGAAGATAAGGTCTAACAATGCCTCCACTCAATGCTCGAAGGAAAGGAATTGACACAAATTCCTGGAACCCTATTTGTTGGGCCTCCAAAATGAAATCCTCGTTTACCCTCATTTCCATCATTTAACCATATTCCATAGCTCCTTACCATATTTTGTACCTCCATAACCCTACATTAATAACCATTTTCATGATCATATGGGTTTATCATTATTATTTTACAAGTAATTTATTTTAAATATTTTAGGAGAATTTATGATTGAATATTAAGAAATTAACATGTTTTCATATATATCTAAAAGTGGTATGAGTTTTATGATATTGTAGGCCTATTTAAAGATTCTAGAAGGGTCCTTTTGGTCACTCAACCACAAATTCGAATTTTGATTCCAACTCGTGAAGAATTGTGGAATATTTGTAGAGAATTTGGATAATTGACTAAGCACATTCAAATGAGAAGAATCATGGATGTTTTGATACGTGTCTCCCATCATAACTAGGAGATAATTTTGAGAGGATTTGTATCTCATATTTTTAGGTGATTGGTTGTAACCACAAGAGATAGATGTCGATTTGGGAGAGATTTGAGGATCTATATTTATTGATTAGTTATTTTAAATTTTTGTATAAATAGGAGTGCATCCTTCATACAAAGGGGTTCTAGATTTTAGGGTTCCATCCAAGATATGTAATTTGTAAAGTGAGGATAGAGAGGAAGAGAGTTGAAATATTGTAATTTGTAAAGTGAGGATAGAGAGGAAGAGAGTTGAAATATTATAATTTGGAGTTTTTCTCCAACTTCATTTTATGTAATACATATTGTTGCTTTGATCTCCAAGCTTTTATAATCATTTTGTGTGCTTGCTAAGGAGTGGAGGGCCCCCATCAACCACAATTTGCACACATTTTTCATTTGTTATACACATTAAGGGAATTTTGAGGTCTAAAATGGGCCTCCTAAGAAAAATGTACAACCAAAATAAACTTTATAAGAACCAATAGGGTTCAAGTTGATGATGTCAACCATGGGGGGTAATTCATCATTTCTGGAGTAAAAAAATAAAAAGATTAAAAAATAATAAAATAATACAATTACTTTTTCAACTAGTATTTTCAACTTATCTCCTTAATTTCTTGCTCAAATTTCAAGAAGGAGTACTCGTTGGATAAAAAATTTAATTTCTCATCCAAGGAGTACCCATGTTGCATACTTTCGACGGACCCAACTACACGAAAAATGAGAAATACATGGAAAAAACGTGATTTCAATCATGTTTTTCATGTATTCCTCATTTTTCATGTAACAGGATCCATCAAAAGTATGAAACATGGGTACTCCTTGGATGAAGAATCAAATTCTGCTTCCTTGGAATGTTTCCGCTTGAAATTTGAGTAAACCCATAAGGAGAAAAGTTGAAAATAAGAGTTGAAAAAATAGTTATTTTCTTTTTTCCCTCTAAAATTTGATGACGTAATCTAATCTTATTTTATTATTTCCACAATTATTTTATAATTTCCTTAGGAGGCCCATTTTATACCTCAAAATTCCCCTAATGTATTGGTAACATTGTGTAATTATGTTATTTCATTTATTTTCATTTTAAGCAAGTGTGATTTTCAATTCAGCAAGTGTGATTTTCATTTTAAGCAAGTGTGGTTTCATTTATGCAAGTTTAGTTTAGTTTCTTTTATGTTATTTTTATTCATGTTATTTTGTTAAGATTTATTCAATTTCTTTATGTTTGGATTGGATTGGATTGATTTAATTTTCTTTGTAATTAGTTTCAAGTTTCTTGCATTAGATTAATCTTTTCTGATAAATAATCACCTTATACATATAGCACATGTATACCTCATGAGTTCACAAACCCCGTGTTGACAATTTAATGACATGGATTTAACTCATAATTAAATCACCCAACATTTTGGCTCCATTGTCGGGGAGGTATAGATAGGTGCTTATTTTGAAGTTTAGGAAACTCATGATAGTTGCTTTCATTCTTAGATGCATGGTTAAAAACATATTAAAATCATTTATGTTGCATATTCAATAATATTTCAATACTTTGTACTAATTTGTGTGCAAAACAGGAATTATCAACTAGTTGGAGTAATTCACACGCAATTAAGAATTTTAGGAATGTCCTTCCAAGAACTTTCTTGAATCCTACAAATAGTTGGGATATCTACCTCTCACGAAGAGTATATTTTAACTGCATTCAGAAACTTGTCTATCTCTCCACCTCCACAAGTAGATATTCAATTCTATTTTGATTCCTCTTGTCATTCTATTGGAGAGACAAAATAATCATGGAATACTTTTTATGGGGAGAAACCACTAGAATCTAAGATTGAGGAATGCATAATAAAAGAGGATATTCAATGTGATCTAAACCAAGAAAGAAATCAGGAATGTAATAGTTTTATTGAAAGATGGTTCCAATTAGGGATCAAATCACATCACTCTTTCATTCTTCCATACTTCTTGATTTCATTATCAAAACAATTGGTCTTTCGTGCTTTGATGTACTTTAATGCATATTTTTCAAACCTAAGCATGAATATATTTTTACTCCTGTTACACACATGGTTACATTGGAAATATGCATACAAGTGAACCAATCTTTCTATTTATTGTAGAGTAGGATAGAATAAATAAATAAAACTAAGTTTGATGATGTTTTAATTTTTTTTTAAGTTAGATTTCATTTTATTTTTGGTGGTGCAGTAAGAGCCACCTCACTCATTAATTATTTTATAGGAAGATCTAGAAAGAGAGGAGAACAAACAAAGTTTTGAGAGATAAAATTTAGGGTTTGAGATCATATTTTTACTCTGTTTTTCAAATTTTAGAATAAAGAGTTAACAAAATTCCTGAGTATGCTCTCTTCTTATGCCTTGTGAGACTTGGAAGATCGGAAAGGAAAATTGAATAAAGTTAGCTTTGAAATTTTGAAATAAAACTTAGATCTAAAAATTGGATAGGAGATCCAAATTCATTATTCATTCTAAAAATACTCAAAATTTAATCTCCAAATTTCAATTCTATTTGTCTCAAAATTTGCTAAAAATAATTTGTTTTTTTCAAAAAATAAATAAATTAAAATTATAGAAATTAAACCGAAGATATCTCACAAACGAGGAACTGGCTTTTTGTAATTGTTTTATTGGAAGTACATAATATTCTGATGAACAATCCCTGAAAATTTCATCCTAATCCACTTCACAGTTTTCAAGAAAATGAAGATCATCACCTATAGAAAATTTTCTTATGTCTCTAGATATGTACATCGAATCGATCCGAGTTTTGGTGTGTAGAAGCATTAGGAACATTGCAACCTTCATAAAAAATTTCAACCCAATCCGATCTGTAGTTTTTGAGAAAATTGTTTCTCTCGAAATCCGTGGATTGGATGGTGTTGATTTTTGGTATGTATAAATATTAGAATAGTAGGAACATGTCAAAAAAATTCAGCCCAATCCAACATTTAATTTGTGAGAAAATGGCCCACAAATTTTGTTGTACTCACCTGTGGCAACTTGCAAAAAAAAAAAAAAAAACAAATCCGAGTTGCAGCTTCAATGTTTTCCCAATTTTTATAGAATAAATATGTTATGAGATCCATTATTTTTGGCAATAGGATGAGTTCAAATTAAAATTAATTTTTTTGGTGGCATGAAATTGACTGATAAGTGCACTTAGACACTTGATTTTCTTCTAAAAGTCTTGAATTTTGTTTTGTTGAACAATTGTCAAATTATTGCCTCATTAGTCAAATTTGTAGAATAATTAATATTTTTAAATTTAATTGATATTTTTACGGATTCTATTTCACAAATTCAAATTGTAGTTTATTGGTAGGTATTTGAATTTGTAAAAGAAAAATCATGAGTTAAACGATATTGTAGGCTTATTTAAAGATTCTAGAAGGGTCCTTTTGGCCACTCAACCACAAATTCGAATTTCAATTCCCACTCATGAAGGTTTGTGGAATATTTATAGAAAATTTGGATCATTGAATAAGCACATTCAAAGGATAAGAGTCATGGATTTTTTGATATGCGTCTCCCATCAAAACTAGGAGAGAATTTTGAGAGGATTTGTATCTCATATTTTTAGGTGATTGGTTGTAAGTACAAGAGATAAATGTGGATTTGTGAGAGATTTGAGGATCTATATTTATTGATTAGTTATTTTAAATTTTTGTATAAATAGGAGTGCATCCTTCATACAAAGTGGTTCCAAAATTTAGGGTTCCATCCAAGATATGTAATTTGTAAAGTGAGGATAAAGAGGGAGAGAGTTGAAATATTGTAATATCTTTGGAGCTTTTCTCCAACTTCATTTTATGGATACATATTGCTACTTTTATCTCCAGGCATTTATAATCGTTCAGTGTGCTTGATGAGGAGTGGAGGGCCCCCATCAACCGCCATTTTCACACCATTTCCATTTATTGTACATATTGGTAACATTGTGTAGTTATGTTATTTCATTTATTTTCATTTTAAGCAAGTGTGATTTTCAATATAGCAAGCGTGATTTTAATTTTAAGCTAGTGTGGTTTCACTTATGAAAGTTTAGTTTAGTTTCTTTTATGTTATTTTCATTCATGATATTTTCCTAAGATTGATTTAATTTCTTTATGTTTGGATTGGATTGGATTGATTTAATTTGCATTGTACTTAGTTTCAAGTTTCTTGCATTAGATTAATCTATTATGATAAATAATCACCTAGTACATATAGTACATGTATACCTCATGAGTTCACAAACCCCGTGTTGACAATTTAATGATAGGGATTTAACTCACAATTAAACCATTCAACATTTTTGCGCCATCGTCGTGGAGGTATACATAGGTGGTTATTTTGAAGTTTAGGCAACTCGTGATAGTTGCATTCATTATTAGATCTGCATGTTTAAAAACATATTAAAATCATTTATGCTGCATATTCGATAATTTTTCAATACTTTGTACTAATTTGTGTGCAAGACAAGAATTATCAACCAGTTGGAGCAATTCACACACAATTAAGAATTTGAGGAATGTCCTTCCAATAAATTTCTTGAATCCTACCAATAGCTGGGATATCTGCCTCTCAGGAAGAGTATATTTTAACTGCATTTAGAAACTTGTCTATCTCTCCACCTCCACTAAAAACATATTAAAATAATTTATGCTCCATATTAGATAATTTTTCAATACTTTGTACTAATTTGTGTGCAAGACAAGAATTATCAACTAGTTGGAGCAATTCACACACAATTAAGAATTTGAGGAATGTCCTTCCAATAAATTTCTTGAATCCTACCAATAGCTGGGATATCTACCTCTCAAGAAGAGTATATTTTAACTGCATTCAGAAACTTGTCTATCTCTCCACCTCCACAAGAAGATCTTCAAGTCTATTTTGATTCCTCTTGTCAATCTATTGGAGAGACAAAATAATCATGGAATACTTTTGATGGGGAGCAACCACTAGAATCTAAGATTGAAGAATGCATAATAAAAGAGGATATTCAATGTGATCTAAACTAAGAAAGGAATCAAGAATGTAGGAGCTTTATTGAAAGATGGTTCCAATCAAGGATTAAGTCACATCACTCTTTCATTCTTGCTTCTTGATTGCATTATGAAAACAACTGGTCTTTCGTGCTTTGATGTACTTTAATGCATATTTTTCAAACCAAAGCATGAATATCTTTTTACTCCTATTAGAAAAATGGTTATACTGGAAGTATGCATACAAGTGAAACAAATTTTCTATTTCCAGTAGAGTAGGATAGAATCAATAAATAAAACTAAGTTTGATGATGTTTTAAAGTTTTTTTTTTTTTTAATTTAGATTTCATTTTATTTACAATTTTATTTTTGGTGGTGTAGTAAGAGTCACCTCACTTACTAATTATTTTACAGAAAGATCTAGAAAGAGAGGAGAATAAATAGAGTTTTGAGAGATAAAATTTAGGGTTTGAGATCAATTTTTTACTTTGTTTTTCAAATTTTAGAATAAAGAGTTAACAAAATTCCTGAGTATGCTCTTTTCTTGCGCCTTGTGTGACTTGGAAGAACATAAAGGCAAATTGAATTAAGTTAGCTTTGAAATTTTGCAATAAAACTTAGATCTAAAAATTGTATAGGAGATTCAAATTCATTATCCATTCTAAAAATACTCAAAGTTTAATCTCCAAATTTTAATTGGATCTGTCTCAAAATTTGCTAAAATAATTTCCTTTTTCAAAACATAAATAAATAAATAAATAAAAAATGTAGAAATTAAACTGAAGATATCTCACAAACCAAGAACTCGGTTTTTGTAATTTTTTTACAGCAAGTGCATAATATTTTGATGAACAATCTCTGAAAATTTCAGCCTAATCCACTTCACGGTTTTCAAGAAAATGAAGATCATCACCTATAGCCATTTTGCTTATATCTTGAAATTCGTACATTGGATCCATCTGATTTTCGGTGTGAAAAATAATTAAGACCATAGGAACCTTCGTAAAAAATTTCAACCCAATCCGATTTGTAGGTTTTTAGAAAATCATTTTTGAAGTTTACAACAATTTTGATTATATCTCGAAATCCGTGGATTAGATCATGTTGATTTTTGGTGTGTATAAACATTAGAATAGTAGGAACATGTAAAAAACATTTCAGCCCAATCCAATAGATATTTTTTGAGAAAATGACCCATAAATTTTGCTGTAACTCACCTTGTAGCAACTTACAAAAAAAAAAAAAAAAAAAAATTTCCGAGTTGTAGCTTTAATGTTTTCCCAATTTTTATAGAATAGGATGAGTTCAAATAAAAATTAAATGTTTTGGTGGTATAAAATTAATTGATAAGTGCACTTGGACACTTGATTTTCTCCTAAAAATCTTGAATTTTGTTTTGCTGGACATCTGTCAAATTGTTGCCTGGTTAGTGAAATTTGTAGAATAATTACTATTTTTAAATTTAATTGATATTTTTATGACTTCTATTTCAAAAATTTGAATTGAGGTTTATTGGTAGGTCTTTGAATTTGTAAAAGAGAAATCATGAGTTCAAATCCAATAAAAGCTAAAAGTTATTAACTATTCTACAACTTTGACAATCCTTAACTAGGCAACAATTTCACTACCATATGACAACATTGGATTGGTCAACACGACTGCATATTATTGGTCAATGCATGTGGCACTCCTTGGTGTTGCCACATGGCACCCATGCACATTTTTTTCCCTGTTTCATAAAAACTTCAAACAGTCATAACTCTTTCACACGACATCAATTTTTAATGATTCAAACGTCGTAGGAAATATCTTGATGAGATATACACGATGAGAGAGTTTTAGTCAACATTTGAAATAATAAAAAATTGAATAAGTTACCAACAAAACACTAACACATAGTCTAAGGTACCATTTTCCAAACATGTAAAAGTACATTTAATTTTTCTTCCTTGAATTTATTTTATTAGTACTATTTTTTTGTTTGTTTGTATATAACAAATGAAGAGAGACTAATCATCTCTCTCTTCAATAGTCTTACATTTTATTCTAGAAAAGTTCTAAGATTTTGCAAGTTCCAAGACGATGAAAAAATATCACTAAATTCTTTTTGCAAGTTCTAGGATGATGAAAGAAGATCACTAAATGCACTATTTCCTTTTAGAGACCAAGTTTCTTTCAGAAGAGCATGTTCATTCCATGTCAAATAAGATCCATTGCACCATTTATATTAAACAACGCCTCTTAGATACAAATTTTACCATTTATACTCATTCTAAGCCTACAATCGATCCATAATTTTTCATCTTCCTACTACCAAACCATGATGTAAAAACTAATTTCCCCTTTGCAATATTCATACTTTCCTGCCTCATTTTCACTCACTCTTAACCCAAAAACAAAGTCATTTATTGTCAAATAAAACTTGCTTCATAATGCAAATCTTTCATCTACGGTCCTTCAAATTATTATTTTATACTCGCATTAGATAATGGAGGATTCATTAAGGTCTCCCTTCTAATAGGTCTTGGATAATTGACTTTGACACATCATTTGGGATAATACTAGAGATCTTTCAAGTACCTTGAGGTTTGCATGCCTTAATCACAAGTTCTCTTGCCAATAAACAATGGGAATACATCAATGTCCCCTATTTATCAGATATTCTAGGTGACTCGACTACGACACATCTATTCATACCTAGCAAGATGTACTTAGGCATATTGACTCTCATTGACATCAATTGTGAGTAGTCTTGTGTTGGTTAATGACATTCATTGATGGCCAGTAATCCAACAATTTCTTTTCTATGTTCAACATCGACACATCTATTCTCATAGATAAGAAATATGCCATTGAGTGGGAATGAATGAAGACTATATGATTTCAACAACTTGAAATAGGACTCAACTCAGAATTCAACAACCGTAGCAATAAAAATTCTAATTTCAGATCAAATTCAACCTCTATTCATACAAACAAGAGAAAGAAAAAGCAGATTAGATTCTTTTACTTCACATTCCATGATCCAGTAGAAGCAACCGCAATCTTTTATATATATAGTTTGTCCACTTTTTAGGTAGGTGAAGTTATGTTGTTTTCTAAGATTTAATCATGTAATTTCTTAAATTTTGAAATTGTGATTTTGGAAAATCCCTCACCACATTTATATTCTTTATCTCGTTTGCCAAAAACTGAAATCACCTTTAGTTGGGGGGAAAGGATCTTAATTCATATTCACATTTCATGCCACATGTCACATTTAATTTCATCCTAACCAACATATTTTTTCTCAATCAACTATTATTGCATTGTGATTCCAAAAGTTTATATGTTTTGTAATGATCAATTGATAAACACATTAAATGGCTAACAACCACTCTGGGGCCTTAAAAAAGAATTCTCAATGTTTTCAAGTATTTTATGCAACAAATGAGAAAAGTATCGTTACACAAGAACCAATACTCATAAAGTTTTGGTTGTCACACAAGAACCAACCATAAAGAAATATGTTACAATCAAATGTCTTTCAAAGTACACTTTCCAAAGAGAATAAAATTATCAAATGATATGATTATGCAAAGTTAAAAGAGAAGTCAATACAAAGCCAAAGTTCATATATAAGAAAAACATTTCAAGAAGACCAACTTATGATTAAGGGAATCAAGGCAAAGTTGCATGAGGACATGCAACATCTTCAGTTGGTGGGAGACCTCTCAATGATTTGTTGACTACTAATTAGAAAGGGATATGACGTGTATAATTTGAAGAAGCACTTTGAGTGCAAAATTTAGAATACGAATATAGCCCCTATGTAGACCATAACAAGTAAAGTTCAATTGGAGAAATATATGAAGAAAAATGTTTGGAATTTACAAGGCAAGTGTGGGATTCTCCGACACATTCTCTCCAATGGATCTAATTACAACATCACACAAAAGAAAAAAGAACGAATAGATCTATAGATCCACACAATAGACACACACCTACACTAATTTATTTACAGAGATTCAAATATGAGATCTCTCCCATCTTCCTTGACCTTCCCTTGAGGGAGTTAGACTTGTATGGTCTTGGATATCAACATAAATGTTTGAGGAGTAGACATAGGACACAATTTTCACACAATTTTTTTTTTTTTTTTTAATATTGCATTCAAAACCAAATTACATCCCACATCTATAGTTCTTATGAGATCCAAAAATTTTTAAACTAAGAGATTATTGTTGAGGAAATATCTCAACATGATTCAATAACCCTCAATCCAATTTCTAAAATAAACATTATTCATAACTAAAAATAAATTCTTATGGTAAAAATATTTCAATTAGTTTCATTATTCTATATTTTGGCCCTTTTTCAAGTATATCTTTGATTGGATTTTGTTTAAATATAGTGGATATTTGTTGGAATTGTAAGTTTACCCTCCATAGTCTACAAAATCCAAGTACCTAAGGGGGCTTTAAAGGTGTTGAATCCATTTATGTATTAAAAAACCACTTTTTTTTTTTCACTTTAAGATATTTGATCCCTATGGATACTTGCTTAATTAGTGGTGAAGATGGATCTATATATGTAATACTAAATATATAAGTCTTTTCAATATAAAATATATAAACTTGTTTATTATCATTATTGTTTTGTAACTTAGAGGTTTAGACCCCACCCCACATTTCCCTACTTTAACGTACTTCCCAGGGTAAACATGAGTTGAGAGTTACTATGAATGACCCAACTTCCAAGGAGCAATTATGGAAATTGGGTCTAACTTTCTAGCACATGCTATTCATTTTTACAAACAATTTGTGACTATAGTACATGTAAGTCATGGATGCATAGTTTGGTGACTGTTTACATTAGTTTTATCATATGTTCATCAAGAAGTCTTGCTTCCCTCACATACTTGCTACAACAAACACATATTAGCTCATGCATCCACATAAAATAACCAAGAGCCTGTGAAACCATGAATTAGATCTAGATCAAGAGCACATATTATAATAATAAATACACCATACATGCAACATATACTTAACCAACAATAAATCCATGACAAACCAATCATGTAATCAACAATTCAACAATTATGCTCATTGACCATTAATAAAGAATAACACATATTAATGTGTGGAAAGTACTAACCAAGTCAGGGATTTCGACGTACCACCTGACCATAGATTGAGTTGAACCAAATCTCTCTTCATCTAATCACACCTATGCCATGTTCCAAGCATAAATGTGGGATCTCATGGAATAAATCAAGACAAAACAAACTAGGGTTTCCAGAGGCCCAACCACCTCAAACCTCAACCACAGTGATTCCACGTACACAGTCTGGAAATCACTAACATCGATCAGATCAGTGTCTACCCAACCTGTCCAAGGCTCTAGGAACTAGTAACTCAACCCACAATCTTCGAGGCCTCCAGAGCATTTGTCCAACCTATCCAAGGCTCTAGGAACTAGTAACTCAACCCATAATCTTCGAGGTCTCTAGAGCATTTGTCCAACCTGGCTCCAAGGACCAGTAATTCAACGCACCAAGCCCTCCAGAGCGTTTGTCCCAACATAGTATCTAAGACTAGTAACTCAACCCAAGCTCTTCTAGAGCTTCTAGAGCATTTTTTCCAAACCACAACCATAAGGAACATGAGCAGCAATTAGAGAAACAATAAGGGGAAAATCCCACTGTTAGTGTCAGTCTTTGCGGCCTTCCTCCAGTGATCAAATATGATCTTACAAAGTGGTCTCAGAGTGTGAAGGTCAAATTTTGTCATTTCAGTGAGTCTTCAAGCAAAATTTGGTCACTAGGCATTAGGTCTAGGGTTTACTTTTACTCTTGTCAAAGTTGTCCAAATGAAGTTCCATGTCACCATTCAGCTGAGTGTGCCATCTTTCATAGGGTTTCCATCATCATGTCAAGATCCACTGGGTGATTTTATACCTTGTTCATGCTTCAGTTGTGCCTAGGTAAGGTTCATTTCCCTCTTCTAGGGTTTTGAAGCTAATTTCTCTTGGATGGTCAAATCATCGGCAAAACTTGTATCTTGATGTTCATACACCTTCCCCTATCCATAATGTACCTTATTAAACACTTCCCATCACTAAATCCCCTAAATTCCTCATTTTCGCACAAACCCTAGTTTCTTGCTACAACTTGGCAATCTTCTAGGTTAGGCCTGTGTTTTTCCCTTTTGGACCCCTTCCTCTCACTAAATTTCTGAGATTCCACTTTCCCCTACTTCCTAACATCCCTCCCTACTTCTCAAAATTTCCTCAAGAATTTAGAAGCCCCCTATCCACTTCATTTCACTTCATTTCGACAAATCCCTTGTTCCACACATCGGGGTATGTTTTACTCAAATGATGTTTCTGAGCAATAAAAGATGAATTCGGAAAAAATGAGAGAGGTTTTTGTCCACAACAGGCCAAGGAAGAAATACCTTCTTCATTTTTTACACAGGTGTCATGGTTTTACAGAAATATCAAAAATACCGTTGCCTCAGGAGAATTGAATGCACCTCTGAAGTGACCTTGGGAAAATCACGTTTTCTCCTAGCTTGGTTGGCCAAATGACTTGCTTGATGCATCAAATGGTAACTAGACACAAATATATTTCTAATGAGCTATCATGAGGTCAATTTTGAGTTGAGGAACACCTTCAAAAGTTGACTGCAATAGCACTCTGCCTTGAGGCAGCCTCATTTGGCACATTTTGACTAGTCTTGGGAGATTTGATTTTTGACAGGGTAAATGAACTCCAAATTGAAAAATTAAAATTGGGTTGGAAATTATACTCAAATTCCTTTCCAACGCGCTATCCTGTGCCTAATTTTGACACCAGGAAGGCCTCCAAACGTCTCCTACAAAAATGCGCTACGCACAGGCTCTATGCGCCGCACCTTCCCTGTGCGCTGCGCCAGTGTATTTTTGCACTGAGAAATGAAGCTCTGTATGCCACACCTTCCCTGTGTGTTGTGCCAGTTGCCCAATGCGCCCCGCCACCAACAACTTCACAAACTTGCTCCAAATCACTCAAAATGCGTGGGTCTTCACTTGTACACGTAAGATGGGTTTCCATCATTGCTTTTCATCCAAGATTAGTGCTTGTTAGATGGTGGTTGTCTTATGGTGTTGGATAGAAAAATCAAACCCTACCAAGGAAAATGGTGTTAGGGTTTTGTATTAACTGTTTTGCTGCCAAGTTACTACTCCCACCTCACATTCTCTTGCTCCATTTTTTCCTTGATTTCCCTATTTCCTAAAGTCACCCACTCTTATATTCATTAGTTTCATATCCCATACCCCCAATTCCTATTTTACAAAGTCCAAAACCCAAACCCTAGTCCATATACTATACCCTATCCCAACACTCCCTCATATCCCAAGTTACTCATTCCTAAGTCCCACTATCCCTATCCCTAAAGTCATTGCATTCCTTATCATTCATGTTAGTTGTAAAATTCCCAAAACCTCAAATTTTCTAAATGGCCAAGTAACCATCCATTGTTCCTACATTTGTCAAAATTCCAAAGGGAAAACATCACTTGACAAGACCCCACTGTCCACACTGCCCTATTTCCCACAGTCCCTCTCACATTTGGAAATTGTGCCAAACTCTCATTCTTCATCTCATTGAAAGCCAAACAGACTTGAAACACCATGGAGGCAGACACCGATACATTATATGACCAAGACTGTGACTTTACAACTGAAACTGCATGCACCAAGAGCGCACTAAAATGTCGAAAAAGGGAGGATAGACTCCTAATCTTGACTGAAGCCTCTTTGGCTAAGCATGATACTTGATGAGTCACCTTCAATTCAAATTTCAAGGAATTTGGAGAAAATTTTGTCAATTTTGAAATTTTTGGTTACAAAACAAGTTTTTCAGTCCTATGCGTAGTGCCACTTGGCGTGCGCTTATAATTGGGAGGTGTCCAGGAGGAAAACTTTACATTTTTGGATTTGTCATCAAAAGTTATGTATGCTCATGGATTACCTAAGGATTTCATCAAGTTCATGGGTCGCCTAAAGGGTAAAAAACACCCTAAAAATGACCTCACTGCCCCTATTTTGACACATAGGAAGCAATCTTGGGAGATTGAGGTTTTGGAGGGGCAAATGACATCCAAATCCAGCAATTCCACTTGGGTTGAAAAGTAGACTGGCAGGGCTTTCCAACAAGTACACTTGGGCTCAATTTTGACTTCCAGAAGTGCCTCAAACTCAACCTCAAAGTAGTGTGACACACACAGATTTTGGCATGATGCACAAAGGATTTTTTCCCAATTTTTCACCTTCCAGCGTAGAAATTCGGCCAGTTTGACTAGTCTTGCTTTGTGATGTAATTACTGATCTCTTTTGATGTAATTGGGTAAACATGATGTAATTTTGGCACTTATTTACTTTTTCTAGATGATTCATTCACTAACAAGTGAAAATTTAGTGCATGAATCAGTTTCCTAACATATAGAGGCAAGTTGTTTTGATTGCCTAGATTTCAGTGCTTGGTTTAGAATTTGTTGAAACAGTTCCTAGAATGATGAGCTCGACCCCTAGAGGCATGGGAATGGGTTGGGATAGTCTATATTATGTAATTTCTAAGTCATTTTAATGGTTGGACACTTGGGATTGCTTTGGCATACTATTGTACATATTTTCTCTGCATTTTTGGCTAAGGAAAGACCAGGTTTTTGCAGCACTGTTTGGGATCCATGTGGATTTATGTTTTGATGGTGTGCTTATTTCAGTAATTGTAAGTTGTTATGTGTATCATTTTCCTTCTCTCATCTTCTGCAATTAAACAAATGAAGTGTTAAGGTAGAATCCGTAGATTGTTATGCTATGCCTTTAAGTTTGTTTGATTTTCCATGTTTTCATCTGTTTAAGGAGAACCCTTGAAAGCTTCTTGCTCTCCTTAGCTCCTCACTAGTTTGACCTACCCATTCATTCCCTTTAAAAGCATCAAGACGATTGCCTACCTTGCCCCAAATAGACCTCTGCAAAAACTGTGCCTCAATCCCCAAGCCCAAATTTGCCTTTCCCTGTTTCAACACAAAAACTCCTAAAAACTCAAATCAAACCCTTGTACTACATACCTAGCCTAAAATTAGCTTTTGTTTTACTCATCTCGAGCCTCATCGATTATCTTTGCTGAGATTGACCCGGAGAGAGCCCTCTCCTATCCTCGTAGGACTAGCTACGAGGCTGAGCGTGGTTTGATGTTGACCTAGAACCTTGCCTTTTCAGCCTGAGGCAAATACAAGCTTTAACACCCACAACACCAAAAACAAATGGAAAAACCCACAACACCATGGCTATCCGGGAAATGGAAAGGCAATGCTGAAACCATTGTTATTCTAGGAAAATCTTCATGCCAATGACATCACATAACCAAATAACCACATGCATGCATCATGCATCCATAAACCAACAAGGAGATCATACATGCAACTTGCTACCTGCAAATAAATCTAACTGTAGTTGTTGTTCCAACTGTCTCCTTATGCTTCCCTGCTTTCGTTGCTTGTCCTTTGCTTGCTTTCTCCAAATCCAGGTGAATACTAGAGTGCTCCAAGCATGCTCCTAGAATGATCCAAGCATTCTCCTAGAATCCTCCCAGGTTTTTCTAAGTGTACAAGAGTATGAGAGAATGAGGGAATATAATAGAGCTCAACCCAAAAATTTTCAAAAGGATAGAAACTATTTTTTTGAAGCCTTTTTATCATAGGTGCCTCTATTTGCTTCATTTTACCTCTAATTTCCCTTGCATGCATATATGTGTCTCTTCACCTTCCTTGTCTCATATTTTCATAATTAATTACCAATTATTGCCTCTTTTCCTTTTCCAATGCCTTTGCCAATTTCAATAACCATTAATAAATAGAAAGTGATCCCCACTAGGATGTTTTTCCCATCATTCGTCTTGGAATACATGTCACATGACCTTGGTATTATATTTTGTACATAGAAAATCATCCAGGGGTTGTTACAAACCCCTCTCTACTGGGGGAAAAACATCCTTAGTTTTCTATGACACATATGACTAGAAAACCATTGAAAACAAAACAAACTTCCTATGGAGCTTTATAAGCCTGCTCGTTATAGTATTTATAATGACTACTGCTAAAAAAATGACAATCATATTGTTTCCCAGATCTTTATAACACAACTTGTTACCATATTTACAATAACAACCACATATATACTCGTGCACATTTGCTTCAATCAAAAAATAATCCTATTGTCTATGGAGCTTTATAAATATATCTCATTACAATATTTATAATAATATACATATGCACATTTTCTCTAATCAACAAATAAAATAATATGGTGTCTACATCAGTCAACAAGGGAATCCAAAGGCTCACACTTCCACCTTCAAAAGTAGTACTAGGATTCACCTCCTTCCTAGGAAGTCTAGAATAGACTGCCAAATTCAGACCTGCATTCAATGTCCAATGCTATGATCCTTGTGCTACTTGTTCTCTCAGTGAATATTTACTGACTCATTGTTCCAGGGAACACTCTGAATGTGTTTATGATTCCATTTGATAATGTTAATGACAAAAAAAAATCATTCCCTAACCTTACCTTCTCTTCTACACAGTTCCTCGATCGATCTACTCACCCCCTTCTATGCAGTCACTCACCTTCCATGTTTCACTAGAATCCCCTTCTCTGCTACATATATCCTCAGGCAATCCATCTCTTGGTAAGGTTTCTTTACTTCAGAAGGTCCAAAAACCAAGGCATATCCCTACCTCAAAACCATCATACTGGTCATAGCATGGTCATGGAAATAAATGGACACTATTGGGTACCAATGTCCCACAATGGCCCTGTTTTTGAAGTGATTTATCAACATATTGCTACATGTTCCAATTCCTTTCACTACTGCTGCTAACATTCTTGTAACCAATTCCAACCACCCAAACTGGATATTTTCCATGCTTTCCTATACCAAACAAATAATTTCCATTAGATTAAAAATGAATTGAAATAAATTTGAATCATGCCTCATTGATAGCTCATCAATAAGGTACACCTACAATTCTATTTACTTCATGTCACAACAAGTCAAATTAACTCTTTGATCAAATCATCATGTATAAACATAGCACATCTGGTTAGCTCAAAATGAAACCATCACAAATAAGTCATAGAGAAAATGAAACCATCATAAATCCAAACCATAGAATATGTGCATAATTGAAAATGAAATAAAATACTTATACTTATCTTTCAAATGGGTCTTTACTTCCGCCTCTTTTCTTGTCCTTTATGTTCATACACTGAATCAATTGACAAACCTGATAAGCACCCAATGCCTTCTCTTCTCTAAAATCACATACACATACACACAATATACATGACATGTACACACCCACACACAGTGTACCACACAATCCATACACCTACACTTAATATACAACACAACACATACACCTACACTCAGTCTACAACACAATGAATACACATGTCAGGATATAACAACTACAAAATACATGTAACATAGTACCATATGTACAAAACACAATATGTATGGAATGTACACAATACCACATGTGAAAAATGTACACAACACCACATGTACCACATGTACACAACACCACAGATACAACATGTACACAATATCATATGTACACAACACCACATGTACAACATGTACATAACACCACATGTAAAACATGTACATAGTACCATGTGTACACAACACCACATGTACAACATGTACGCACTACCATATGTACACAACACCACATGTATAATCATGTTCACAACAAAACATATATACACCAACAATTCTGCACATCGAGAGACCACTCTGTCTCTACCAAGCAACTTGTCTTCTAGTCTTCTTCCCACACTTTAGAGCGTGCATCCAAAATCCAAATTCCATGTCTTTGTCTCTTTCCACTATCCATGCTCATCCCAACATGCCACATATAACACTACTTTCATTCTGCGGATGCAACCTTCAACACTGCCTACCATAACATAAACATGGGTAGAGTTATAAGCACATAATATCAAAATCATATCCACATGATACTAACCTCATAGGCCTTCCAGGGCTACCCTTCCCACTCGATTCCTTATAGAACCAAGAACCATTTCATGTCATTCACCTATATAAAAAAATCATTCTTCCACAAGAATGATCCTTAACGACCCTATTAGACAATGGTATATATATATATAATATATATATATATATAATATATATATATATATAATATCATTATCTATTCATCATCACAACATAATTACCAACATTCATAAGATCAAGGTTAAGAGAACTCTCTTTATTTGTGCACAACGATCTTGAGAACAATAGTTCCCAACATAACTGAGGCATTTGAAACCTCAAGTTCATTTACTTACCTTTCCTATTACCTTTCTTATGACTGTCTTGCCACTTTCCATTTACCTCAATGAACCCAAGTAGTCCAACTGGCTATCATATTCTTGCCTTCAGCTGCCCTTATACGTGCACTAGGCTTAATCTGGGTCTTACATTACCTGTTGGGTACCACAAAGCTCTCCCTGATATGCATTAACTTTCCTCTTTCCCAACCAATTCCCAAGACTTTAAAAGCATAAAAGATAAGAACAAAAAGAAAACAAGAAGAAAACCATGGAAAACTAACAATAATATAACATCACAAACAAAGTGGCATGGCCATGCACCAGACACAATAAAAAATGAAAATAAAGCATAAAGAAAATCACAAATCACCGAAATCACAAGACTTTCAATAAATTCCGTGACTCAACCCCCATGGTTTCTTTGTGCTTCCAAGGATTCATGAGTGAAAGATTAGCCCGATCCTTCTTCAAGATCTATGGTAGTCTCTTTTTCCATTTGATTCCCTACATAACACATCATTAGCTAATGCTTTTATTCATGCTTTTACAAGATTATAACTCAACCTCTTATCTCAAATATCAACCTTAAGAAAAGAACCTATCAAATGCATATTCATGAATATACACATGTCCACATAATGTCAGTCAAAATTAAGGTTAAGAAAACTTTTGCATTCATGCAAAGTACTCATTCATATAGAATTTCAGTTTCCAAACATAGCCAAATAAATTCTCACCCAATTCTTTTCTTTTTACCTTTTTACCTTGTTGCAATTGAGTCTTATTATGTGCTATCACATTCAAACAAATGTTAGTTATATAAATAAATCAACTATTACCTTGTCATGCTAATACCAAGTATGTTTGCCCTATAACTATTCACATATGTCAGACACAAGTTCCAAATATGAAGACATCATGTCTATTAATTTGAAATAAACCTTTACCAAGAATAACATCCATGTCATAGTCTGTAATCAACTTATAGAGATTAGTCATAGTGCTACAACTAACACCCACTTACACTTAAGTGCATATCAATTGTCTCGACACATATTGTGTTAGTAAAATTGTCTTAAAACAAGACCATTCCTTCATAAAATTTTATAAGAACATACACATATAATGCATTTAATCAAGCACTCAAACAACATGTAAACATACTCCCTTAATATCCATGGTCCACACTAAGGTAGAAGGTGGAAAATACTATAAGGGAATGATCTCCAGTGTCCAATTATGGAAATGCGATCTCCAAAGATCTAATAAATTTAGCCATACTTTCCAAAACTTTATTTTCATTTCTTATACATTTTATATGAGATCAAATCAGAAATATTACACTTATTCCAATTGTAACATACTAACTGAAAACATGCCACATAATCATGCCACTTTTCCATTTCCTTACATGCAACTTTTCAAATTCGTTGCATGCAACCTTTCAAATTTATTGCATGCAACTCTTCAAATTATTTTCATGCAAATAGGCATAAATCAACTACAACCATATTATCATACTACAATACTATTCTATAAAAAAAATAACATTTTCTTCAAACAACTACCATACTATTACATTTTCTTCAAACAACTAGTATATTATTACATTTGCATGTAATAATTTCTTCAAACACTTTACATACAAACTAATTTAACAAATTCTTTGCATAAAAATAAGAACATATCAACTACAAAAATATTATTAAACATCAATACTATCCCCAACCACAAACAACATACTCATTGGGGCATTTTATCAAACAATTTGTATGCAATGGATCATTGAACTATTTAAGAATTTCATCAAATACTTTGCATGCAAACTACTACGGTGAATGATTCAATGCCTATATCTTAATTTGAAATAGTACAAGTTATTGAAACTAAATCATATGATAGTGGGAGTCTCCTCACTATGGTTCAATTTTTAACTTTTGAAATTTCATAGATGAAAAGTTATAACAAAAATACCAACACAATCTTATTTGGTGCACAATTCTAGGAGAATTCAGGAACTCTAGTTCCATTGGTCATATCTCCTAAAATATATCGACCCCATGTATGATATCACAATATTAGTGGAATTTCCTCTCATTGTGGACAAATTTTTAGCTCTTGAGACCTCCCAAAAGAAATGTTATAACAAAAATTCCATCGTGACCTATTGAGAGCATTTTTGACCTTGTTCTCCTTTCCTTTGATGTACTTAATGTCAAAATCAAACTCACTGATCATGGCCAACAATCTAGCTTACTTGACATTCAAATTTGCCTCGTCAAATAAATACCTCAACCCAATATGATCACTCATCGATACAAACCTCCTACCAAGAAGATAGTGCCTACACATCTTCAATGCATGTATGATTGCTGCTAACTCAAGATCATGTGTTGGGTAGTTCTCCTCATGCTCATTTGGTTTTCCTGACTCATAACATACCACCTATCCATCCTGCATCAGGACCCCACCATGTCCTCTCTTGCAAGCATCTATGCATACTACAAACTCTTTTCCCGAATCTGCAATTTGTAACACTAGTGCATGTGTAAAAAACTACTTAAGCTACTCAAAACTAGCCTCACACTCCTCTTTCCATTCAAACTTCTTACCTTCCTTTGCAATGATGTGATAGGATAAGAAATCTGCAAGAAGTTCTCGATGAACCTCCTGTAATAGCCTGCCAACCCGGTGAAAGATCTCACCTCATCCACATTCTTAGGAGCTACCCACTCCATGATGGCTCTTATCTTTTCTGGATCTACTATAATGCCCTCCTTGGAGACAACATGTCCCATGTAGTGTACCTCAATCTGAAAGAAACTACACTTGCTGAGATTATCCTACAACTTATTCTCTTTCAACAACCTCAACATTGCTGCTAAATTCTTAGCATGATTTCCTCTTTTTTAGAATGTACCAATATGTCGTCAATGAACACAATAACAAACTTATCCAAATACAAACATCACACACTATTCAACAAGCAGATAAATGTAGTTGGATAATTGGTTAAGCCAAATGGAACTACAAAAAACTCATAATGCCCATACTTGGTTTTGGGAACAGGTTCCCCTAAGATTCAATTTTGGGGCAGAAAGCCCAAACTTTGTGTAAAAGTGTGTAAAGTCTCCGCATTTTGTGGTTGCAGAGTGCGAAGGTGTAAAGAGTCACCAAGGTTTTTCTGCCCTTGTTTTGTAAGTCATGTTGGCTTTAGAGACTATGGGATTGTATAAAAAGAAGTGTTAGAAGAGTCTCTTAGTAGTGAAAATATCTAAGTAAGTCTGAGTCATTGATGTAATGAGTCAGTGAAGAGCTAACAGTGAGAGTTGTAATGTAGGAAAGAGACTTTGCAACTGAGTGTGCAGAGGCTTAGGATAAAAGTTAGCTGCTGAGTGCGCGGACCCCTGCGGTTGTGTGCGTAGGGTAGTTAGAGTCTATACTAGAGATTTGGATAATTAATAAAGAGAACCATTCTAGAATTACCTGTGTATTTTACTTTTGTTAATTACATGTGATTATGTTATGTTGAGCACTCGGTTTATGTTTTAATGCTATTCTGATGCACAAATCTATATGTTTCCCTTTGTTATATGAACACAAGTAGAGATAGATGTTTACATGAAGATAATCATAAATGCATGTTAAAGTTGGCCAACACTTAAGATAATTCAGGTAAATTATATAGTAGAGCAGTTACAAAGGCACGTAAGCACCTAACTCACCTGTTAGGGTTGCACAAAGGACAATCGTATACCTTCGCGGAGGATTAGAGGATGAATAAGAGAAGTATATCAAGCTTATCGATCTACGTGAGGACATAGTTGAAGGTATAAAATTGATATCACAACCATCTTAGGGTGCGGAAACTTGGTTCCTGCATCCCCTGATACTGCTTTGGTGAGACTTCAGTCCGCGCTCCACGGATTGATGCCGAAAGGGCCAGTATCATAGGGATTTGCTTGACTGACTAACACTGAACATGGGTCAGGGCCCATCAAGACAAAAAATGGTTATGTTGCTAGGACCAATATCTACATGAGAGATGTGTGATGTCACATCACTGGAATCCAATTAAGAAAGAAATTGAAGATTGGTTGGATAGAAAGATCCACGAATTCGCGGTGCAGGAGAACAATATTTCACGATTAACGAAAGAATAGTGGTTGGAAAAATATATATACACAGAGATACACAAAATCTTCTTTTGTTCCTTCCCAGTGGAATTATACGAGTGGATCACGAAATTAGCAAACAACCAAGGAAGGTGGAGGCTTGACGGTTCAATTGTCTGGACCCTAGAGTTAGTGCGAAGATTGGAAGCCTCTAAAGATAAGATCACATGTGTCATCGATCATTCGTTCGATTGTATCATATGAGAGTTTGTAATAGAGTTCGTCGTCGATACTTCGGTCAGTTACAATGAAGTAGAGAATCTCTTCTTCAAAGGACCATGAGGCAAGTATTTAAGGTCTTTAAATACGTGGATTAAGATGTTATTGTGTGAAAAGTGGGTTATAAAGCTACCTTGATGTTTGGGGCTACACGAAGTGGAAGGAAATACAAGAATGGAGGGAGAAGGGGCTCTAAATATCACTTGCTGATTGAACCTCCTCTAAGTGACGACGAGGGAGTAGCACCAACCTCTCCATAGAGTGATGTTCAGTTGATAAGATAGGGGTTCCTACGAATACCACATCCACCCACACTACCTTCATATTCTCCTCCATTGCTAGAACCCTCGTCCACACCATCGCCACCTCCAACACAGTTCAGTATGGAAAATTTAGTAAACCTACCTTTGTTCGAGGGCTTGGGAAATGAGGATCCAGACCAATTTTGGTTCATCATGAAGGTTGTATGGGAAGCTCAAGGTATCACAGATGATCAAATGAAGAAGGAAGCCTTGGTTAGTGCTTTGCAGGACCGTGTGCTAAGCTGGTACATTAAGTATTGTATTGATAACCCAACAATTGCGTTGGCAAATATTTAGACCGCGCTGAATAGAGAATTTAGTAGACCTAATTCTGTAGCACAGTGAATTGTGGGGGTCAAAGAAATCATGATGAAACCGAGCGAGAAACCCTGAGAACTAGATCAGAAATTGAAGTGTAAGATCCACGAAGCTAATATGAATTCGACAAATGGGCAACACTGCAAATGGTTTGTGGCTTCACTCCTACCTCACTTAAGGGTTGCGTTATCGCAACAGAAGATTGTGACCCAGGCAAAAGACATGGAGATTTTAATGAGACTACATGGAACACCGATGCAAGATCCAAATCTCGGGGTTCAACAGATTCATGATTAGTTTCAGAACATTTTCTTAGAACTACAGAGTCTGAAGAATGATAGAACAGTTCTGCCAAAGGTGTGTGAAGAAGTTTGGTGCCTGAAATGCAATGGTCAAGGGCATGGAAAAGATCACTACCTAGTATTTGCAAATTATGTTGTAGCAGGAGGACCAATGCCTCTGAGTCCAGAATCTCAAGAAGGGCCAAGCATAGGGCCTGTGCTCATTAGGGCCTTTAGATGCATTTGAAAGGAAAATGCTAGAGAATCATCACTTCTAGGCATTGGATTGGGTGCTGTGCGCCACACCCACAAGATGATGGGGTACGCACAAAGATAATTTTGATGATTGGAGTGAATATAGGAAGATGATGAAAATATGCTTTGGACAATCAAAAGTGTGATTGAAAGAAAAATATGATGGGAGGGATGATCCATGCGAACACTTGGCCAAATGGACTAAATTTTATGGAATAGAGCCTCAACCTGAATGGGTGCATCTATTCTGCCATGCTCTAGATGTGATACCGATGAATTGGTACTTGGAGACAGAGCTCTTCCATGGCACTAAAGAATGGGATATCTTACGCCAAGTGTTCATAATGATGTTCAACTTTGAGGATGAGTTTGACTGTATTGATGAAGCACTACAAAAGGTCAAAGCAACGATCTCAGGATACCACAAGATCCTTTAGATCTGATTCAACCTGATTGGGCTACTTAGTTGAGCCATGTGCTAGAGTGTTACAACGTGATTGTTGAAGAATAAGATGAAGATATAAGAAGGATTAATATCCCAGAGACTAAAGGTCACCGTGAAGTTGAATGACTTCAAATAGAGAATCCAGACATAACCGCGCCACTCAAAACTAGACAAGTAAACATTGGCACGGAAGTGGAGCCAAAATTTACAAGGATTGGAGACTATTGGGATGACGCAACAGTAGATAAGGAAGGTGAATTGCTTCGTGAATACCATGACTTGTTCCCTACGAAGTTTTCAGACCTAAAAGGGATAGTAGGGGACCTGGGAATTATGAATATTACTTTAAAACTAAACGCGAAGCTAGTCAATCAAAGGCCTTATCGCCTCAATCCAAAGTATAAATAGAAGGTTCGCTTGGAGTTGGATAAAATGCTCACGACAGGAAATATTAAATCAATAGAAGAATCCTATTGGGTAAGTCCAATGGTAGTCCAGGAAAAGAAGTTGAAGGATGAAATAAAGATATGCATATATCTCAGGAAGTTAAATGATGCTTGTGTGAATGATCCTTTCCCAACTCCATTTACGGATGAGGTATTAGATAATGTAGGTGACCAGGAAGAATATTAATTCACTGATGGGTTCTCTGGGTACCATTAAATCAAAATCATGCCTGAGGACAAAAGTAAGACGGCTTTCACGATTGAATGGGCTTTCAGTACACCGTAATGCCTTTTGGGCTCAAGAATGTGCCAATGATTTTTTCGCTCGTAGTCATCGCGACGTTCAAGGACTTCAGTCATAAATTTATAGAGGTATACTTTGATGATTCGAGAGTGTTTGGATTGGTAAAGCACCATGTGGAAATTCTATGCTTGATGCTAGATACATGTAAGAGGCACCAGTTCACGCTCAATCTGAAGATTTTTTTTTTTTTTTTTCCCTTTTGGGATCTTGATGGGTCATGTGGTATGCAGACAAGGCTTGATGGTAGGCCCTGTGAAGATCACGATTATAATCAAATTGGAGGTGGCAAGAAGTGTGAAATAGTTGCGCGCAACACTAGGGAATATCAGATGCTATAGGAAATTCACCTAGAAATATGCCCAGATCACCATGCCAATGGAAAAACTGTTGAAAAATGATATTACATTCTATTGGAATGAAGAATGTTAGAGGAGCTTGGATGTGCTAAAGGAGAAAATGGTCACCGCATAGATCCTAGCATTCCTGGAGTGGAAGAAGGAATTTCATGTGCATGTGGACACATCATGTATTGCGCTGGGAGTAGTACTAACTCAGGCCAATAAGTGAGACTTGGATATTCCTATAGCATTTGCAAGTAGGAAACTGTCCAAAGCTGAGAAAAATTATTCCACAACAGAGCATGGAGGACTAGCTATGGTGTATGCACTCCAAAAGTTCAGGCATTATTTGTTGGGCAGACATTTTAAGATGTATAGGGGCCATTCCATGTTGAAGTACCTGGTCAAAAGGCCTGTGTTTGTGGGGAAGATCTGTAGGTGGCTATTGTTGTTCCAGGAGTATGATTTTGAAGTCATTGTGAAACCAGGACGATTGAATGCAGGACCTGATCATCTGTCACACATTGAAACCAGAGAAGAACCTACTAATTTAGAGGAAGGAGTACCTGATATGCAACTCTTTGCAGTACGCATCACGAAAAGTTTCTTTGAAGATATAATACACTTCTTGACAATGGGAATGACTCCAGAAGGATATACAAGCTAGTAGAAGAAGGAATTGGTGGTGCGCGCGATAGACATTTTTGTCATTTCAGAAAAATTGTACAAAATGGGATTGGATGAAATTATGTGATGTTATATGCCTAAGTTTGAATGAAGAAGCATCCTCATTGAGGCTCATGGAGGGGCCGCAGGAGGAAATTATGCAGGAAAAGCAATAGAGCAGAAGATTCTACACACTGGGCTATGGTGGCCAACCCTGCATAAGGATTAGAAAGCATATTGTAGGGCATGCGATGCATGTAAAATAACTAGTAGGACACCACAAGGGGATGAGCTACCTCTAAGTCTGCAAGTGACATTACAACCATTCAAGAAATGGGAGATTGACTTTGTAAGACCAATTTAGCCTTCAGGAAAGAAGAGAGGTGCGTGGTACATCATCACCGTGAATGAGTATTTAACAAGATGGGCGGAGACACAACCTATGAAGGACTATACAGGCACAACAATAGAAAAGTTGATTTTTGAGTATGTGTTGACAAGGTTTGGGTTCCCGAATATTTTGATGAGCGATCATAGAGAAAATTTTCTTAATGAGATGATCAACGCGTTGACAAAGGAATTTCAGGTTTGCCATCAAAAGAGTACGTCATATCATCTATAGGCTAATGGGATGGTGGAAGTGTTCAATAAAATATTGGAGAGTGCACTGATAAATATTTGCAATGCTCAGAGAAATGACTGGGATATGTGTATACCCGCAGTGCTATGGGCTTATAGAATGACTTGTAAGAAGCTGACTAGACAAACGCCCTTTAGGCTGGTCTATGGCATAGAATTTGTGATGCTAATTGAATACATTGTACCTAGTCTATGCATAGAGCCATTCACAAGAATGGTGGATTGCAGAGCCCTAGAAGAGAGGCTCACGCAGATTAGAGAGCTTGAAGTGGATAGATTTTTGGCTAGATTCCATCAACAAGATAAAAAGGAGCTCGAAAAGGCATGGCACGATCAACACATCAAACTACACACCTTCAAGGTAAATGATTTGGTTTTATTGTATGACAGAAAGTTTGATAAATTTCCAGGGAAATTTAGGATGCATTGGCTGGGGCCGTATGTCATCAAGGAGACTGCCGATGGTGGAGCAGTTTAGTTGGTGAAATTGAATGGGGGACCCTTCCTAGGGAGGGTGAATGGTAGCCGATTGAAGCCATACGTTGACGATCCAACTAGATGAATATATGAGGGAAGCACAGTCTTAGCGCCCCAAGCAACTAAAAGGAGGCGCGGGACTATAAACTACACTACTCGGGTTGGGGAGTTGTGCGATTGGGGAACTGTGCATAATGAAGGAATGCCATAGTGTCAGCAGAAGAATGCAAGGAGCTACACTATTGAGGAAGAAACCACGTAGGGTAGCCAGAAAGTGACCGTTATGGTCACCGTTCATGATTTTATGGTGAAAAAATAGCTAAATTGAGCAAGGGTGTAGAATTTAAGTCATAATTTAAGGGCAAGATATTTGAAATTATGTCATCAATCTAGCCTTTATGATCATATTTTGGGGGGAACGTCAGATTGGAATTCGAAAATGCCTATAAATTACAGATGGCCACCCAGCGGGAAGCACTTTGCATGGTGAGAATTTTTGAGTTGTGTTGTCTACTATGCATGAATGCACATTCTTCGAAGAATTTCTTTACTACCTCGTGTATGATTGATTTCTAGAGTTCGACTGCAAGATCATCTATGAAATTATGCTAGGACCAAGTCCTGTAGAGACCGTCATTGCTGGAGAAACAATGGTAGCTGAGGGAACTGCCCCAGAGGTAGCAATGGCAGCCGAGGGAGCTACCTCAGAGGTTGTGAGTGTTGAAGTACCAGCAAAACTGCCCAAATCACCAAGGTCACCCAGGACGAGTCGTGTTAGAAAATTATATATTACGGAGCAATGGAACACATAAAATATTGTAGAAATATAAACACAAAAAACACATAAAACAAGAGAGACACAGATATACATGGTTCACCAGTTTGGGATACGTCCACCTCGAACAACCAATCCTGCCTTTCTATTATCCAGCAAAATGAAGAGACACAACCTACAACAAATCTGCTGTAATATCCTCTGTTTTCTCTCACAGTGTCACCTCTTTGTTTCTCGCTTAGAGAAATACACATCTATTACACAACCTCAAATATAATGCCCTCATACAAAGAGAGGGGTTGCCTTCTAGGGCAAAAAACCCTAAACTAAACATAAGTTCTACCGTCAGATCATCTGCCTAATGAACATCCCATATTGACTAGAAATTACTATACTCTTACAAGGCACTTTTACATCTGTTTTTAGCTTCGGGGGCACTGCCCCTAAAACCCTTGCCGGGGGACCGCTATCCCCCAGACCCCCCAGTCGGGGGGGATTGGCCCCCTCGAACCCCCGTGGGGGGGACAAGTCTTCCCCACAGCCCCCCGTGTGGAGGTGTGTACAAACTTCCTGGGGTATACATCCGACTGAAACAAAGACCTCTGAATAATCATGCTCCACATCCAACAAGGCCTATGTTAACCAAGGAGGGTCTGAAAACAAAGAAAGGTAAGAAGACAATGATGCCACAACTGGTGCATGCATCACATAGGAAGCACCCAGAGAAGGAAAAGCCCACCGTGTAGGAGAAGGGCAAGGTCATTGACCTGGAGCCTGAAGAAGATGTTGAAGAAATCCATATGGGTGAGTAAGATATTGACATGGGGGTAGAGGATGTTGACGTCCAAGGGTCTGACCCTATCTCTAAACTACCCGAGTACATTCCTCTATGTAGAGGCAAGACAAAGGTTTCGAAGGACATTTATGAAATTAAGGTCATGCTACACATACCCTTACTAATGGACAAAATCATCTTTGAATGACCATGCCTGGGGTGTGTCCCCTACCTAAAATTGGAGGATTGGGATTTGGTTGACACAGAGCGCTTCCTCCACTTAGCGGTAGATCAAATCTTGCACCGCGTCTTCTACAAAAACTTTGGTGTGACCGCCCTAGAGGCAAGGAAGTGGCTAAAAGGCATGGACAAGTCAAGACCGTTAAACTTGCTATGGGTGTCGCATTACAACCGTGCACCCATAACCATGATAGTGATCAAGTAGCTACTATGCTTGGTGCACGATGGGTGCCTATGGCTAGAAGAGCCGATACCCATCATTGACATGTTGATCCATAGGATCACTCGGCTACCGCATTCAAGGGAATATCCGACCATGGCATTTGGCGGCATGATAGGTAAGCGTAACATCACCAAAGAAATGAAGGATAAATTTAAGTTCAAAAAGAAGCCACGCTACTATGCCATCACTAACATAACAGACCCTGTGGTCAAAGTAGCCACTCAGATCCTAGCAGGGAAGATTATGTGGAAGTGTCACAAAGATGAAGTGTCAGCACTAGTAGTATAATTAGCGGCCCAGTGCATAGAGGGCGTACTATTTAACTGGGTGCACTACCTCTGCAACGAGTTCCTCGTGAACTGCAGAGAGGCGCATGACTAAAGCAAAACAGTCCACTATGCATGGATGCTGTTGTCCATATTTCTGGTTGTGTGGGAGTTGCCAGAGGATAGTTAATTTCCTCTGGTCGCACAAGATTTACTAGAGGTAGTGAAGTTCGCTTCACTTTGGGCCACGAAGGACCCCCAAAGGGTCAAGGACAACAAGATATTTTGGATCTTGATGGAGATGAATATCCACATGGCCATCAACCACAAGCCGCATTATCGTCCGTAATTTTTGATTAGTTGACAGAGTATGTGGAGTTCAAGGAAAACTTCCACCATGTCTCCATGTGTGCATAGAAGGAACCTGAACAAAAGTGGTATGACCTCCCATACTTGGCCATAGATGACACGATCACAGCGGTCCTCAACCGCTAGCCGACATATTGGTGCACTTATTCAGACTTGACAGTTGGATCTAGCAAGTCCATAACACAATGAAAGAAGGAAGAGGCTAGGCTGAAGATGGAACAATTGACTATGAAGAGGAAGAAGGAGGCTAAAGACAAAGATAAGGTAGAGTGTGTTGCCACAAAGCAGACAGGAGGATAGGGAGAAGAGGAGGAGCATGGCTCTGACAGGATTCAGAAGTCGCCTTGCTTGGAGACAGAGGAGGGAGAACAATAGCCAAAGCAAGGAGGAGCAGAGTTGGAAGCTACTCCATTCTAGATCAAGCACAATATAGGGCAGGAGAAAGTAGGGCCATGGAAGAAGTCCAAGGCTAGAAAAACTTCCCTCGACCCAATCACCTTAACAGAAGGTGATTTGAATGACATTGGTGATGCGACCGCAGAACTGTTGCAACAGTTCGAGCAGCAGCAAAAGCAGGCCTTGGGCATCATTCAGATGGGTCTGCACAAGCTGTAGATCTAGGAATCATAGGTACAAACCAGTGTGTGATGGAGCAGCGTGACATCAACTAGTTTGGCCCCTGTAACCTTATAAGTAGTAGGGATAATGCACACACTAGATCCCCGGGAAATAACACTTCTGGATGGAGCACTAAATACATAAATAGAAGCTGAAAGGCTCATTATCAGTGCCCCCTAGGGGGTTGGAATCAATTTTGTTGCACTTCCAAGTGAAGCCCTTCACAATTTGTAGAATGGTGTGATCACGGAACTTTGGGCCCATGAATAGCACATGCTTCACGTTATTAGTGAGAAGAAGGTGAAATATTCTTAGATGGATACGCATATTTTTTTTCTATTGATCTCATTAAGGCCATCATGGACAAGAATGAGCGCACAACCAAGGTAGCGGTTGAGCCATGTAGGTCTCTCCCAAAGTTGTACATTCCCGAATATGAGCCAGTGGATGTGCAGATTCAAAAACTCGCTACTGGAGTGCGCAAAGAAACAATAGAGTTGGTGAAGGTTCAGTTTGAACTGAACCTTAAGATTGCAAAATTGTAGTTGAAGGCCCAGCCTTCGACTCTGCTAGAAGTTAGAGAGAAACATGAGGCATATGTTAAGAATGTCGTTGCAGCAGTAGATAACACAATAAAGGATTACACTACACTCTTTGAGTAGTCACTTGAAGTAGTCACCAGACCACAAGAGGATCCCAACGTGCAGAGGCTGGAAACAAAGGTGTGGGAGCTGTAATAGCGATATGACAAAGTTAAAGCAATGATGTGAACCGTCTCCATTACCCAAAGTCTACTAAAGCTACAGGAAGCAAAGGTGATGAAAGAGTAGGTGGATGTAGCACAACATGTGGAAGCAGTGTTGAAGGCTCGCTTGAAGCCTTGGCTAGACGAAGCGTATGTGCTCATGACCACTATTGAAGGAAAACTGGTTAGTCTATAGGGAGTTCAACAATAGGTATAGTTGGATAGTGCAGGGCCAACGACGGAGCAGCTGGTCAAACATATGAAGTAGGTGACAACACAATGCACTGCCGAAGTCACAGTAGTTCATGTAGAGTTGGGAGGTCTTCACAACAAGATCTCAGTGCTAGCAGTGTGACTTGAGGGCAAGTCACCATGTTTTTGTTGGGGGCCTCTTGGGAATACGTTCCACTAAGAGTAAGTTTTGGGGTAGAAAGCCCAAATTTTGTATAAAAGAGTGTAAAGTCTCTGCATTTTGTGGTTGTAGAGTGCGAAGATGTAAAGAGTCACCAAGGGTTTTCCGCCCTTCTTTTGTAATTCATGTCGGCTTTAGAGATCTACCCATGGTTCGTGGACCATGGGATTGTATAAAGGAAGTTTTAGAAGAGTCTCTTAGTAGTGATAATAGCTAAGTTTGAGTCATTGATGTAATGGGTCTGTAAAGAGCTAAGAGTGAGAGTCTTAACGTAGGAAAGAGGCTCTGCAGTTGAGTGCATAGAGGCCTAGGGTAGAAGTCCACAGCTGAGTGCGCGGACCCTTGTAGCTATGTGTGCAGGGTAGTTAGAGTCTATACTGGAGATTTGGATCATTAATAAAGAGAAGTATTCTGGAATTAGTTGTGTATTTTACTTCTGTTAATTGCATGCGATTATGTTATGTTGAGCATTGGGTTTATGCTTTCATGCCATTTTGATGCGTGAATCTATATGTTTCCCTTTGTTATATGAACACAAGTAGAGATAGATGTTTTCACGAAGATAAACATAAATTAATGTTAAAGTTGACCAACACTTCAGGTAAATTATACAGTAGAGTAGTTACAGAGGCATGTAAGTTCCTAAATAACTTGTTAGGGCTACATGAAAGACGATCATATACCTTCATAGAGGATCAGGGGATGGATAAAATAAGTATATCGATAAGCCTTAAAAGGCTTAACAATCTACGCGAGGATAGATTTGAAGGTATAAAACTGACATCAAAACCATCTCAGGGTGCAGAAACTTGGTTCCTACATCCCCCCATATTACTTCAGGTGAGACTTCAGTTCAAGCTCCACGGATTGATGCCAAAAGGACTAGTTGTGTAGGGATTTTGTTGGCTGACTAACGCTGAACCTGGGTCAAGGCCCATCAAGCCAACACCAGGTACAAAAAGTTGTCTTGTAAATCTCCTCCTCTTTGATGCATAATTGATGGTGTTCAGATCTCAAGTTTATCTTAGAGAACACTGCTTTTCGCTTCAGCTGATCAAACAAATCATCAATCCTCGATAATGGGTACCTGATATTGATTGTCACTTTGTTCAACTGCTTGTAGTTAATGCATAATCTGAGAGTTCCATATTTCTTCTTCATGAACAATACTAGTGCACCCCATGGTGATACATTTGGTCTAATGTATCCCTTGTCCAACATTTCCTTCAACTTCAACTTCAACTCTACCAAATCAGGTGTGATCATCCTGAAAGGTTCCTTTGATGCTGGAGCTATCCCTAGCACTAACTCAATAGAAAATTATACATCCTTATGAGGTGGAAACTTTGAGATGTCCTCTGGAAATACATCTTGAAACTCCTGTGGAACTGGGTGCCTACTCAACACATCTGCATCCTTAACATCCTTACCCTTGTCACTAGAAATGTGCACTGAAAATAACATAAACCCTTTCCTGTGAGTATGCTTTTCCTGCATAGTTGTTATCATCCTAACTGATGGGATGTATTCTTACCCTGCAAGACTATTGGTTCCCCATTATCATCAACATACTCAATGGCTTTGTCATAACAATATACCTTGGTTCTATGAAGATATGACCAATCCATGCCCAACAACATACTATATGATCCCAATGGTGATACATTTAGATGTGCTGCGGTAGGCATACCATTCAAATCAAATGCACAAGCTCTAATGAACTTGCTTCTTTGTACCTATAGCCAACTGCACTAACCAATGTTCTACATGTAGTTCCTTACTCAAACCATACTTATCCACCAAGTCAAGACGAACATAGTTATAATTAGATCCAGGGCCAAGAAAAATAGAAATAACTTGATCAAAAAGCTTACCATCCATCTCAATGATAGATGCTTGATGGTCTGCCTGATTGTTATCCAATGCTACATAGATACAAAGAACACTTTGACCAACATCCCCAACAGTCTGTGCCTCATGCACACTATATATCTAAGGCCTACGACCCTGATTAAGTGGAAAATCTCTCTTAAGGTTCTCCTTGCCGCATGTCCAACACTCCAAATGACCAATACCATCACGTCTATGCTACTGCCATGACCCATGTCCCTATCTAGCTGCATTAAGCCTCTTTTGCGGTGCCCCATTTTCTTTCTCATCTGCATGTTGATGCCTTGTCCTCTTAGGATGCCATTCACCTTTACCTTTGTCTTTTCCCTTCCATCCCTACTGAGATTCATTCTTATGCTGGAATGTTCATAACAACGCTTCAGTTCCCCAATAACTTCCTCAAGTGACCAAGGCTCATTGTACTAAATCAGATCTCTAAATTCTAATGGAAATCCACTAAAATCACTAAACTTTATCCTTCTCATTTGTAAGATATGGTACTTACCTCAATAGCTCTAGAAACTTGGTCATGTACTCTTCATCTGGCATTGACCCCATATTTAGCTCGTAGAATTCTTTAGCCTTGCTGTTGTATTACCTTTCTGACAAGTATTTCTTCCTTAAAATCCTCTTGAACTCTTGCCAACTCAAGTCATCCATCCTAATGTCTCCGATCTGCTTCATGTCTTCCCAATAAATTTTTGCTTTACCTTTCAAGCTAAATATCACTATTGTAGCCTTCATGTTATCTGTGTAATTATGCAACTCAAAGAATTTGTTCATCCCAAGTTGCCAAGCCTCTGCATCCTCTGGCTTCTTCAAATCTCCATCAAATGTAGGTAGGTTTTCTTTCTTAAAATTATCTAGAAAGCATCCCCTATCACTCCTCCTGTAAGGATGATAATGATGACGATCATGATGTCTATGAGAACCAAAACTAGAATAATACCTATATCTGTCACCTCTCCTATTTGGAGTATCCAACAACTTTCCATCTCTAATAGTGTCATCTCTATCTTAAATGTTACCACCATGAGACCTACTTCCATATGCCCCATTAATTCTATCATGTCCTTGGCTGATACAAAGTGGCCCTTGTCACTACAATTTTGACAAACTCTGAAGAAGTATTGCGTTAACTTCTGCTTGTTTCTCTTGTGCTTTTATGATCATGTCATTGTCTTCCTTAAAATCCCTAATTTATTCCTTCAAGCTTCTCAATGTGTCTTCCAAATCAGAGGAATGCCTCACACCACATTTCTCATTTGATTCATAGGGAGAGTCTTTGCGGTCTACGATCTTTCTATCCATTTGAACTCTTTCCTACAAGGCATACTATGTAGCTAAACCAAATCACAATAAACCAATGTACCTTAGTATAGGTCGGGGAATATACCTTGTCTGTAAGATCAAAAAATCAACATAATGCATGTGTAAAATAATCATAATAGCATATAAACATATAATAAGTAAGCGCTTCAACACATAAGCATCATTCTAGCTAGAGTCCCGTCATCAATGCAAGACCATATCAACAATGCATGCTATGAAATCATGCATGACAACAACCATTACTGCAATGTACACATTTCCACATGCAACCATCAACATGCATAAGAAATGCATGATCAATCACACCTATGCATGAATGAACGTAATTGAGCATAAGCAAACAATATTTGTAACCAAACCTATAAGAATGATACATAAAACTGAGCATACAAGAATGCAACCAAACATACAAGAATGTAACAAAACATACAATAATGATACATATAAGCGACATATAACAACATGTAACCAGTCATATGCTCATGACGATGCAATCCACAATAAAACATCAAATTCCATATGGCAACATCACTACAACCATGATCAACATTATGAAAATGAAACAAGCACATGGAATGCAAGTGTAAGAGACAAACATATAACTGACATGCATGCATGACCAATACACATCCCATCCAATCCAAGGGATGAACCATGCTTTGATACCACTCTGTAACCACCCTACTCCCACATCTACCCAAGTAACTTGCCAACTGGGGTAAACATGCTATGAGAGGCTACTATGGTTGGATTCAACCTCCTATGTGACCTTAGTGAAATGGAATCGAAGGGAAGACAACACACATACCTTCCACATCAGCTACAAGACCCCTTAGAACGATGTCAACACTTCAGGCAACTTTCCCCTGGGTCCCACTGAATCTTCTGATCACTTTCCCTCTAGATGCTCTCATGCTATGGGCATGCCAGTGTCCGAGAACCTTTGGAAACTCTCATAGGATTGCATGCTAGCATCTAGGGACCAATTTGTCAAGTTCTATGCCAGCGTCCTTGGGATTTGACAACTTTTTCAAGCCTCGAGCCTAGGTGACTGGAAAAAATGGAATGGGATCTCCAGAATAGTAAAATAAGAGGGAAATAATGATGCAAAAGCAATTATTTGAACAATCCTTTAACCAGACCCCTACTAGCCATGACAAGCTGGTTTCGTAAAACATATCGTAAGCATGTAATCTACAGGTGTAAACAACAAAATTAAGCATCAAGATCTCATACTTATCTAAGAATTTCTAAGAACCATTATTCCTTCACGTCATTTGTCACATTATCATCTATTAGATCATATATACATTGTCTATTCATTTACAAGTAAAAACATACTAAGAGCCATACATAGCTGTTGGCATAAAACATATACATAACCAACATAGTAACAACAAAAATACCATAAATATATCAGCCATAAAATCCACATATAAACCTATACATTTACACATGAAAACCAAGGGAATGAATTTCTCATTAATGAATGCAAAAACCAACTGGAGATGGAACTACCATGATCCACATGACCACAGATTGGTTGAGCCAAGTCTCTCTTCAACCAATCACCCCTGTGCCATATTCCAAGCATGAATGTGGGACTCAAACCAAAATAACAAAATAGAGCATATTGAGGTTAAACCACCTCACCCTCATTAATAGAAACCATGCTTTACCATAATCCATCTTGAATCACTATACCAACAAAATAAACATACACTACAACAAAACCCTATGATTAGGGTCCTTTTTTTCTTCCTTTTTTGCATCTAGAGCCCATTTTTGGTGCTATTTATGTCCATTTATCAAATATGGTGCAAACTATGATGCAAATTTTGCACTGAGTTTTGCACCAAGTCTTACACCAAGTTTAGCACCAGGTATTCTAATAGGTTTTGCACCAGATTTTATACTAGCTTTTACGCCAGGTTTATGCCAAGTTTTGAGCCATCCTTTGCACAATATTTTGCATCAATTTTGGCACCTGATTTTGTTTCACTAACTTTTGCATCCTCTATTGTATCCACTTTTTGTGCGTATGCTTGCATCAACTTTTGCATCATCTCTTGCATCCTCTTTTGCATGATCCTTTGTATCATTTTTTAAATAATTTTCTGCATCCA